>OY740819.1:21225860-21362188 GCA_963514005.1 Raja brachyura | reverse complement strand
CCGGAGAGAAGGAATGGGTGATGTTTTGGGTGGAGACCCTTCAGACTCTTCTATCGATCGATTGATTGAAAGATACAGTGTGGAAATAGGCCCCTTCGGCCCTCTGAGTCCATGCTGGCCATCGATCACCCGTTCACACTAGTTCCGCATTATCCCACTTTCTCATCCACTCCCTACATACTAGGGATAATTTACAGAAGGCTGATAAACCAGCAAACGTCTTTGTGATGTGGGAGGAAACTGGAGTACCTGGAGGAAACCCACGGGGTCACAGGGAGAGCGTGCAAACTCCACATAGGCAGCACCTGAACCCAGGATCAAACCTGGGTCTCTGGCGCTGTGAGGCAGTGGCTCTACCAGCTCATCAAAAGATCATAAGTGATAGGAGTAGAATTAGGCCATTCGGCCCATCAACTCTACTCTGCCATTCATTCATGGCTGATCTATCTCTCCCTCCTAACCCCATTTTCCTGCCTTCTCCCCACACCCTCTGATACCCGCACTAATCAAGAATCTATCTATCTCTGCCTTAAATTGATCAGCCATGATCACATTGAATGGCAGTGCAGGCTCGAAGGGCCGAATGGCCTACTACTCCACCTATTTTCTCTGTTTCTATGTTAAATATATCCACTGACTTGGCCTCCACAGCCTTCTGCGGCAATGAATTCCACAGATTCACCACACTCTAAAGACTAAAGAGCTGTCCCACTGCCTCGCATTTGCCATTTTTGTTTTAAATTTTCAAGATTAGGAATACACCTGACTTTGTGACGATAAACCGCAGAATTGGTGAGAGAGAGAGAGAGAGAGAATGTTTATATCAGAGCTGCTCAGGGTTAAATGATCTGGAGACTCAAGTCTGGGTTTCACGAGCAAATGCCATCATGCCACAAGGTGGCAGCGTGGAGTCAGCACTGGGAACTCAGCAGTAAAACACAAAGTGCTGGAAGAACACAGCGGGTCAGGCAGCATCTGCGGAAGGAAGTGGACAGACTGCGGTTCGAGTCTGGACCCTTTCATCTGACCATCAGTTTTGTCAGGTCACCAGTACTGGTAGAACGAAAAACAAGTTTGAAGAAGGGGTTCGACCCGAAACGTCACCCATTCCTTCTCTCCACAGATGCTCTCTGTCCCGCTGAGTTACTCCAGCATTTTATGTCTATCTTCGAAGTACAAGTTAGTCTTGCTGGTCAATGGCGCAGTGGCAGAGTTGCTGCCTTAATGCCCTGTCCCACGGTACGAGATCATTATATAACCTTATAACCATATAACAATTACAGCACGGAAACAGGCCCTCTCGGCCCTTCCAGTCCGTGCCGACCATTTATTTTCCCCTAGTCCCATCTACCTGCACTCAGACCATACCCCTCCATTCCCTTCCCGTCCATATACCTATCCACTTTACTTTTAAATGTTAAAATCGACCCTGCCTCCACCACTTCTGCAGGAAGATCATTCCACACAGCCACCACTCTCTGAGTAAAGAAGTTCCCCCTCATGTTAACCCTAAACTTCTGTCCTTTCATTCTCATGTCATGCCCTCTTGTTTGAATCTTTCCTACCCTCAATGGGAAAAGCTTATCCACATCAACTCTGTCTATCCCTTTCATCATTTTAAAGACCTCAATCAAGTCCTTCCTTAACCTTCTGCGCTCCAAAGAATAAAGACCTAACTTGTTCAACCTTTCTCTGTAACTTAGTTGCTGGAACCCAGGCAACATTCTAGTAAATCTCCTCTGTAGTCTCTCTATTTTGTTGACATCCTTCCTATAATTAGGCGACCAAAATTGTACACCATACTCCAGAATTGGTCTCACCAATGCCTTGTACAATTTTAACGTTACTTCCCTACTCCTATATTCAATGCTCTGATTTATAAAGGCCAGCACACCAAAAGCTTTCTTTACCACCCAATCTACATGCGATTCCACCTTCAGGGAACTATGCACAGTTATTCCTAGATCCCTCTGTTCCACAGCATTCCTCAATTCCCTACCATTCCAAGAGTTCTCCCGAGTTTGCCCTGATTCGAACTCGGAAATTTACGGTAATGGCCGCTCGCCGGTACTCGGGGCTCTCGTGGACATTTTCCAACACGTTGAAAAATCTTCACGAGTCTTCCCGTGCTTACCTGCCGTTAGCGAGTCTTCCCGAGTACCTGCGTTCGCGTTTCGAGCCGCTAAGAGACGTCCCCAAGCTCCGACGTACCCGCTACGTTCATTCTCCGCGCTTACCACGAGTTTGATTTTTTTTAAAAACTCGGGAGAGCTCTTCGAATGAATTCGTACCATGGGACAGGGCTATTACAAGCGTCAGAGACCCGGGTTCGATCCCGACTACGGGTGCTGTCTGTGTGGAGTTTGTAGCACGTTCTCCCTGTGACCACGTGGGTTTTCTCCGGGTAATCAGACATTACTGGCATTACCTTGCACTAAACGTTATTCCCTTAACCATGTAAATAAGTCACTTGTAATAATGCATTGGATTTTTCACTGACTGGTTAGCACACAACAAAAGCTTTTCATTGTGACGATAAACTAGAACTAAACTTAAAAAAGGATAAAAAGGTACAAATACTCAGCATTGTTGCGTTTAGTTTATTGTCACGTGTAGCGAGGTACAGTGAAAATCTTTTTGTGGCGTGCTCACGAGTCAGCGGAAAGCTGAATTGTGGAATCTAATGCTTGTTTTTCATTGTTTTTCATCCTAATTGGGGATAAATTCGAGATTAAAGGACCTTTGTGTTGCAGTAAAAGTGGGGAGGGTTTGAAGAGGGGTGACTATGATGAAATGTTGGAACAGGCGCAAGGAACCGCAGATGCTGGAATCTTGAGCAAAACACAAAGTGCTGGAGGAACTCAGCGGGTCAGGCAGCATCTGTGGAGGGAATGGACAGACAAAAACTTTAGGTCGGGACCCTTCTTCAGACTGGTTGTAGCAAGGGTTGGGGGGGGGGGGGGGGCGGGAGCTGGAAAAGAGGTGGGGGTGCAATTGAGGCTGACAAGTGATAGGTGGATACGGGTTTGACTGGCGTGTGGGTGGAGTAGGTGACAAAGATTACAACATGGACAGGCGACGTTTTGCTCGGGCCCGGACTTCCCAAAATGACTTGAAACATCACCTATCCATGTTCTCTGTAAATTGCCCCTAGTGTGGATTTATGTAAGGCAGAGAAAGATAGATTCTTGATTAGGGCGGGTGTCACAGGTTATGGCGAGAGGGCCGGAATAATGGGGTTAGGAGGGAGAGATAGATCAGCCATGAATGAATGGCAGAGTAGACTTGATGGGCCAAATGGCCTAATTCTACTCCTATCACTTATGATCTTATGATGAGCTGGTAGAGCCACTGCCTCACAGCGCCAGAGACCCAGGTTTGATCCTGGGTTCAGGTGCTGCCTATGTGGAGTTTGCACGCTCTCCCTGTGACCCCGTGGGTTTCCTCCCACATCCCAAAGACGTGCAGGTTTGCAGGTTTATCGGCCCTCTGTAAATTATCCCTAGTGTGTAGGGAGTGGATGAGAAAGTGGGATAATGTGGAACTAGTATGAACGGGTGATCGATGGCCAGAATGGACTCAGAGGGCCGAAGGGCCTGTTTCTGCACTGTATCTTTCAATCAAACAATCGATCGATAGAAGAATCTGAAGAAGGATCTTGACCCGAAACGTCACCCATTCCTTCTCTCCAGAGATGCTGCCCGTCCCGCTGAGTTACTCCAGCATTCTGTGTCTATCTTTGATAGAAACATAGAAACATAGAAAATAGGTGCAGGAGTAGGCCATTCGGCCCTTCGAGCCTGCACCGCCATTCAATATGATCATGGCTGATCATCCAACTTAGTATCCCGTACCTGCCTTCTCTCCATACCCCCTGATCCCTTTAGCCACAAGGGCCACATCTAGCTCCCTCTTAAATATAGCCAATGAACTGGCCTCAACTACCTTCTGTGGCAGAGAATTCCAGAGATTCACCACTCTCTGTGTGAAAAAAAAATTCTCATCTCGGTCCTAAAAGACTTCCCCCTTATCCTTAAACTGTGTGACCCCTTGTTCTGGACATTAAACTGTGACCCCTTGATAGAAGAGATGGGCAGAGTTGCACCAGTGCGGACCAGCCGTGCATGAGACTGTCGCATGAGACTGGTTCTCTCTTGCCACTTGCAGAGAGGGGAATATGGTCTGACACCATCCAATCAAGCTAGCTTCTCGGGCAGTTAGTTACCTAGCAACCATGCTATTTTTGGTCCGCCACGAAATGTTGTCAATTTGGAACGATATCTGAAAGTGTACGTTTTTGATTTTGATCGGCTCAGCCAACGTGCCGTCCTCTGGGTGGAGATCTCGTCTCCCGCGTCTGTGCGTGGGTCCCAGGACTTCCCAGAATCCACAGATAGACCAAAAGTGCTGGAGAAACTCAGCGGGCGAGGCAGCATCTATGGAGCGAAGGAAATAGGCGACGTTTCGGGTCGAGACACAGATCACAGATCACAAATCAACGCACAGATGCGGACAATGACTTCAGTTTAGTTTAGAGGTACACCGCGGAAACGGTCTGAAGAAGGGTTTTGGCCCGAAACGTCGCCTATCCCCTTCGCTCCACAGATGCTGCTGCACCCGCTGAGTTTCTCCAGCACTTTGTGCACCCTCGATTCTCCAGCATCTGCAGTTCCTTCTTTAACACAATGCCTTTTAAATGTTGTTAAGCCATCTTGTCACGGGAACCATGTGATCCATATCCCTCCATTCCCTGCATATCCATGTCCCTCTATAAAAGGCCCTTAAACGGCACTTTCATATCCTCCACCACCACCACCCCTGTAAAAATTCTGTGTCCCTCTCCCCCCACGACCCTCCTCCTCACATCCTCTCCCCCCACTCCTCTCCCCCCTCTACTCTCCCTCTCCACCCCCCCCCCCCCCCATGTGCGGGGGGTGGGTAGAACCTGCCCTCTGAGGCAGAGAATTCCACAGACTCACAACTCCCTGTGAGAAAAAGTGTTTCCCAGTCTCCGTTCTAAATGGCCTACCCCTTATTCCTAAACTGTGTGTGGCCCCTGGTTCTGGACTCCCCCAACATCGGGAACATGCTTCCTGCCTCTAGCGTGTCCGAACCCTTAATAATCTTATATGTTTCAATAAGATGCCCTCTCATCCTTCTAAACTCTAGAGTATTTTGAGTCTATGATTTTTCGCACTGAAACGTTGCCTATTTCCTTCGCTCCATAGATGCTGCTGTATTTTGTGTCTATCTTTGGTTCTAATTCATGCACATTGTTCCATTTTTCTACAAACATTACAGAGCTGGAGAATCACTTACAGTCACCATGGGAGGCAGCTGCATGGTTATGGATAAGCAACAGTGCCTGCATCTTCCCCGCTTGGCCAGCTGTTGATCTTGGTCATTGCTGGAGGTAGTTCTTAACGCCTTGTCCTCGATTGTCCATTGATCTGCCCCCTTTGTGCATTGTCCCCCTTAAACCTTGCAAAAGATATCGCAGCATAAGGAGCAGAACGTCAAGGTTCTGCAACAGCTTCTTCCCACGAGCCATCAGACTCCCGAATGCCACGTAATGGGCTGCCACTATTGTCTATTTATCCTTTTATCCTTTTTATCCATGTTTATCCTTCTGTTAATTGTTGCACAGGGAGCCAAATGCAACAGAATTTTGTTTGGAACTGCATATATCGATGTACTTCTAAATGACAGTAGAGTTTGTTTGACTTGACTTAAGTGCTATTCCCCTAATATTCCCTTCAACTGTGATCGCACCATTTGCACTGTCATTCCAGCGGATTGTTCGAGCTGCGACTGCGGGGTTGTGAAAACGGACAAGTATAATCAAGGTGGCAAACAAAATCATCGCTGCAAAGCATTGAACGTTTCATTTTTGGATGCTTTATTAAAAGTATAACACTCTGGGATATCACATGGTGAATATAAACATTTACATATCCAGTGACAGATTTATATTGCTCCCCTGTTTTTCGGTTTGGATAGCTGGGGCATGACGTTGTGGCTTGGTGATCACCATTCTCCAATAAACTGTGAACCCTCCTTCAGACCCAAAACGTCACCCCCTCCTTTTTCTCCAGAGATGCTGCCTGCCCCGCTGAGTTACTCCAGCACTTTGTGTCTATCTTTGGTACGAACCAGCTTCTGTAGCTCCTTCCTACGCTGTATTTTTTCCACGTGTAGGAAGCAACTGCAGGTGCTGGTTTACACCGAAGATAGACACAAAGTGCTGGAGTAACTCAGCGGGACAGGCAGCATCTCTGGAGAGAAGGAATGGGTGACGTCTGAAGAAGGGTCTCGACCCGATACATCACCCATTCTCTCTCTCCAGAGTTGCTGCCTGTCCCGCTGAGTTACTCCAGCATTTTTGTGCCTGTATTTTTCTATGTTGGTTTACAAAAAAAAAAACCCAAAGTGCTGGAGGAACTCAACGGGTCAGGCAGCATCTGTGGAGGGAAGGTTTTTCCAGTCAATACCCTTCCTCAGGTTGATTCTAGTAGGGGGAGGACGGAGGCTGGAGAAGGGACAAACCAGGCGAGTGATAGGTGGATACAGGCAGTGGGGGTTTAGTGAGACGGGCAGGTCACCTTGGGAGCAACTCTTTGCCCCTGTCCCACTTAGGTGATTTTTTTAGGTGACTACAGGCGCCTCATGGCCGCCAGGGTGTCGCCTGTATGGTCGTGAATCATCTCCTCAGTCGCCCAAAGAGTCGTAGCGTTTTTCTGGGCGACGCTGGATTTTGAAATGTTCCAAACTTTTTGGCGACAGTCCGGCAGCACAAAATATCTAAACGCACCTTGGTACACGTGATTGTAAAGAAACATAGAACCATTGAGAAGGTGGTGGGTAGTTAGATGTGGAGGAAGGAACTGCAGATGCTGGTTTACTCCAAAGGTGAAGATAGACACAAAATGCTGGAGTAACTCAGCGGGACATGCAGCATCTCTGGAGAGAGGGAACGGGTGATGTTTCGGGTCGAGACCCATGTTCAGACTCTGTTGGTCAGATGGGTCTGTCCACAGGTTCACACCAAACTCCAAATGACTAAAGTCCTTGAGCGTGCAACACCCTACCCCACCCCTCCCCATCCCCAGAGCTGACACTGAAAACGCCGGTGAGATTTCTTGTCCCCAAACCAATGCCCAATAGTTGACGGTGTTGTCGAATGAGTCTCTTGCCGCAGCGGTGGAGGTCAGGTTCAACGTTGCCCCTGTGTTTCCTCAGCCGACCAGCTCCTTGCAGCCCTCCTGCTCTCTCTGACTGCACCGGTTCATCTTTATCTCTGTTAGCTGAATATATCTGAAAACGTTTGTGTCTGTGGAGAGAACACAAGTCATGAGGCAACGCTCCCAACCTCTGGCATGTCGGCAGTTCAAGCTCATGGACCGAGTCCAGCACTTCTTAGAGTGATACAGCACGGAGACAGGCCCCTCTGTCCAACTTGCCCACACCGACCAACATGCCCCATCTACACTAAACCCAGAAACCTAGAAACATAGAAACATAGAAAATAGGTGCAGGAGTAGAGACCATTCGGCCCTTCGAGCCTGCACCGCCATTCAATATGATCATGGCTGATCATCCAACTCAGTATCCCGTACCCGCCTTCTCTCCATACCCTCTGATCCCCTTAGCCACAAAGGCCACATCTAACTCCCTCTTAAATATAGCCAATGAACTGGCCTCAACTACCCTCTGTGGCAGAGAGTTCCAGAGACCCACCACTCTCTGTGTGAAAAAAGTCCTTCTCATCTCGGTCCTAAAGGATTTCCCCCTTATCCTTAAGCTGTGACCCCTTGTCCTGGACCTCCCCAACATCGGGAACAATCTTCCTGCATCTAGCCTGTCCAACCCCTTAAGAGAGGTTACACCTGCCTGCCTTTGGCCTGCATCCCTCTAAACTTATCCTATCCAAGTTCAAATTCATATTTATTGTCAAATTCACCAATTAAGGTACAGTGATATTTGAGGTACCATGTACCATGTTTCCATGTACCTGTCTAAATGTTTCTTAAGCATTGCTACAGTACCCGCCTCAACTAGCTCCTCCAGCAGCTCGTTCCAGATGCCCTTTGTTCGATAAGGTTCCCATTAAATCTTTCCCCCCTCACGAAAGACCTCTGGGCAAAAGTGCGTCTACCCGATCTATTGCTCCCATCATTTTGCCTACTTCTATATGATCATCCCTCATCCTCCTGCGCTCCACGGAATATCGTCCCAGCCTGCTCAACCTCTCCCCGTAGCTCGGATCCTCGAGCCCTGGCAACATCCTGGTGAATTTTCTCTGCACCCATTCCAGCTTGACACCATCTTACCAACGTCATATATATCTAACATGACCTCCCAACTCTTCATAAGATCATAAGTGATAGATCGGAGCAGAATTAGGCCATTCGGCCCATCAAGTCTGCCATTCAATCAAGGCTGATCTATCTCTCCCTCCTAACCCCATTCTCCTGCCTTAATACATGAAACATTAATGTTTAATGGTTTATGTGTCATTCGTAACTGTCACTGTATGTCATGTTGTCACTTGCGGGTGGAGCACCAAGGCAAATTCCTTGTATGTGAATACTTGACCAATAAATTTCATTCATTCTCTCCATAGCCTCGGACACCCGTACTAATCAGTTTTACTGATATTATTATGTACTAATATTTTATACTCAATATTCTGACTGTGTCAATGTGCTGAAAGCCTTCTTGAGCGCCCCATCTACCTGCGAGGCCAGGTGAGAGGTGGGAACCAGCGGAGTTGCTCACCTGTGGGCTCTCGGTCTTTGGCTTCCTTCAGGTACTGCAGTGCGTTCTCACAGTCGCCCAGGTGGTAGAAGGCGATCCCTGCCCTGTACATGGCTTTGAAATTGTCCTTGTGCCTGCCAAGAATTTTCAGGCAGTAGTCCTTCACCCGCTCGTAGTTTACCAGCTCGGATTGGAGAAGGCAGGCTGTCGAGGAATGGGAAGTGGATGATTAGCTACGATCACATTGAATGGTGGTGCTGGCTCGAAGGGCCGAATGGCCTACTCCTGCACCAATTGTCTTTTATCTATTAACACTACCCTACACACACTAGGGACAATTTACACAGACACCAAGCCAATTAACCTACAAACCTGCACGTCTTTGGATTGTGGGAGGAAACCGGAGCACCCGGAGAAAACCCACGCAGGTCAAGGGGAGAACGTACAAACTCCGCACAGACAGCATCCGTGGTCAGGGTCAAACCTACAGCGCCGGAGACCTGGGTTCGATCCTGACTACGGGTGCTGTCTGTACGGAGTTTGCACGTTCTCCCCATGACCTGCATGGGTTTTCTCCGAGATCTTCGGTCTCCTCCCACATACGGGTTGGGTTTGTAGGTTAATTGGCTTGGTAAATGTAAAACAATTGTCCAGTATAGAACTGTCCAGCTTCCAGTATAGTCGCTGGTGAACTCTTCGGAAGGTACAAGGTACACGGTCCAATCTCTGCAAAGGGGTAAGGTGAATCGGACTCTGTGAATCGGTAGCTTATGGAAGGACCGCCCAATTGCGCTTGGCTGCAATGTATGTAAATGCGACTCACTGATGTATGGACTCGATGTATGTACTGGGAAGCTGTTACAGAGGTAATCTAGTCAAAGGAACCAGGAGAAGAATGGACAATGTCCTCTGTGTAGAAAGGAACTGCAGATGTTGATTTATACTGAAGATAGACAAAGTGCTGGAGTAACTCAACTCAACTCTGTTCAATTTAACATCAAGTGTGAAAAGCTCTTGAATGTGAAAAGCTAACCATTCAGCGGAAAGACAAGCGATTACAATCAAGCCACATGCATGATGATGGAATAACGTTTGGTGCAAGGTGCAAGCCAGTAAAGTCCGATCAAGGATAGTCCGAGGGTCACCAAAGGGGTAGATAGTAGTTCAGGACCGCTCTCTGGCTGTGATGGGATGGTTCAGTTGCCTGATAACAGCTGGGAAGAAACCCAGAGAGTGGTGAATCTGTGGAATTCTATAACCATATAACAACCATATAACAATTACAGCACGGAAACAGGCCTTCTTGGCCCTTCCAGTCCGTGCCGACCATTTATTTTCCCCTAGTCCCATCTCCCTCTGTCACAGAAGGCAGTGGAGGCCAATTCACTGGATGTTTTCAAGAGAGAGTTAGATTTAGCTGAATCTGGAGGTGTGCGTTTTCACCCTTCTGTACCTTTTGCCCGATGGGAGAGGGGAGAAGAGGGTCAGGCAGCATGGCTGGAGAAAAGGGATGGGTCACATTTTGGGTCAGCCACATTCTCCAGCCTCTCGGAGAGAGGAGGAGAACTTCTGGAAAGTAGGCACACCTTGAAGACATTCCGCAGTGGAGCAGACAAAATGTGTAGGAAGGAACTGCAGATGCTGGTTTACACCGAAGATAGACACAAAGTGCTGGAGTAACTCAGCGGGACAGGCAGCATCTCTGGAGAGAAGGAATGGGTGACGCTGAAGGAATGGATCGAGACCTTTTTTCATATCAGGGGATTAGGGGTATCAATCTTGGGTGGAACCCAGCATCTACCAGCAGTTTAAGAAGGAACTGCAGATGCTGGAAAATCGAAGGTAGACAAAAGTGCTGGAGGAACTCAGCGGGTGCGGCAGCATCTATGGAGAGAAGGAAATAGGCAACGTTTTTCTACCAGCAGTTGCTTCCTACACCTCGAAGGGTCGGGGAGGGGGAACGGGAAAGGATTGGACACGCTAGATGCAGGCAATGTGTTCCAGATATGTTGGGGGAGTCCAGAACCAGGGGTCACCTTTTTAGAATAAGGGGCAGGCCATTTAGGACTGAGATGAGGAAAAACTTTTTCGCCCAGAGAGTTGTGGAATTCTCTGCCACGGAAGGCAGTGGAGGCCAATTTACTGGATGTTTTCAAGAGAGAGTTAGATTTAGCTCTTAGGGCTAACGGAATCAAGGGTGGGTAACTCAGCGGGTCAGGCAGCATCTCTGGAGAAAATAGATAGGTGACATTTCGGATCCGGGAGCTTCCAGTGCATCTGTATAAATATACATGTCCAAATCTTGTCCACCTTAGCCAGTGTTGTCCATGGTTGGACAAAAGTGCTGGAGAAACTCAGCGGGTGCAGCAGCATCTATGGAGCGAAGGAAATAGGCAACGTTTCGGGTCGAATCCCTTCTTCAGTCTGATGCAGCAGCATCTATGGAGCGAAGGAAATAGGCAACGTTTTCTGGTCAAGAACCTTCTTCAGTCTGATGCAGCAGCATCTATGGAGTGAAGGAAATAGGCAACGTTTTGGGCCGAAACCCTTTGGGTTTCGACCCAAAACGTTGCCTATTTCCTTTGTGTTTCGGCCCGAAACGTTGCCCATTTCCCTCGCTCCATAGATGCTGCCTCACCTGCTGAGTTTCTCCAGCACTTTTGTCTACCTTCGATTTTCCAGCATCTGCAGTTCCTTCTTAAACACCAGCGCTGTCTATATTTGATATTAATTATGTAATATCAATATGTGGGTCTTAAGGGGTTGGACAAGCTAGATGCTGGAAGATTGTTCCCGATGTTGGGGGAGTCCAGAACAAGGGGTCACAGTCTAAGGATAAGGGGGAATTCCTTTAGGACCGAGATGAGGAAAACATTCTTTACACAGAGAGTGGTGAGTCTCTGGAATTTTCTGCCACAGAAGGTAGTTGAGGCCAGTTCATTGGCTATATTTAAGAGGGCGTTAGATGTGGCACTTGTGGCTAAAGGGATCAGGGGGTATGGAGAGAAGGCAGGTACGGGATTCTGAGTTGGATGATCAGCCATGATCATATTGAATGGCGGTGCAGGCTCGAAGGGCCGAATGGCCTACTCCTGCACCTATTTTTCTATGTTTCTATGTGTCCGTGGATCTGTAGAGGACTTCCCAATTCTTTATGTAAATCTTGGAACACAAGTGAACTTTATTTTATCGCTGCAGTGTGGAAGATAATTACATAGAGGTCTAATTATAATCCATCCAACACAATAAACATTTGGTGAGTTTCCACCCATTTCAAGCCCACGTTAGCGGTAATTGCACCGTTTCCCCACCAACGCGGCTTCATTAGGCGAGTACTCTATTGATAAATATTTTGGTCCTTGATCAGTCAGATTGTCTTAATGATACAACAAGCACAGAGGAGCTAATTCTCATCGCAGATATGCAGAGATGTGCACAGCGGCAGGTACATGGACATCCTCTCCCCACCCAGGTAGGAAAGAACTACAGATGCTGGTTTAAATCGAAGATAGAAGACAGACACAAAGGCTGGAGTAACTCAGTGGGACAGGCAGCGTCTCTGGAGAGAAGGAATGGGCGACGATTCGGGTCGAGCAGTGACACCCAAGCAAGAAGGTGAGGTGTTGGCAGGGCTCATGGGAATTGTGCTCCCTTAGCGGGGAGATACAGTGAGAAGATCTTTTTTCACACAGAGAGTGGTGAATCTGTGGAATTCTCTGCCACAGAAGGTAGTTGAGGCCAGTTCATTGGCTATATTTAAGAGGGAGTTAGATGTGGCCCTTGTGGCTAAAGGGATCAGGGGGTATGGAGAGAAGGCAGGTACAGGATACTGAGTTGGATGATCAGCCATGATCATATTGAATGGCGGTGCTGGCTCGAAGGGCCGAATGGCCTACTCCTGCACCTATTGTCTATGTTTCTATGATTCTATGATATCACAGTGCATCCTTCACCGAGGTGGGCAACAGACACGCACTCACACTCACTCTCTCACACACACTGTCTCATGCTCACACACACACGCTCACACACACTCACAAACACACTCTCTCTCACACACACTCTCATGCACACAGTCTCATGCACACACTCTCATGCACACACTCTCATGCACACACTCTCATGCACATACTCTCATGCACACGCTCACGCACACGCTCGCACACGCTCACACACACTCACTCCCACACACACTCTTACACAAACACACACACTCTCTCTCTCACACACGCACAGGGACTCCATCCAAGAGACCATTCCGCAGTACGGGATTTTTTATAGAAGCATTATATATATACACACATATGCTATAAATATATATATAAAAAAGGCTCTCGACCCGAAATATCACCAATTCCTCTCTCCAGAGATGCTGCCTGTCCCGCTGAGTTACTCCAGCATTCTGTGCCTACCTTCGATTTAAACCAGCATCTGCAGTTCCTTCCTACACTCATATATGTATGTGTGTGTGTGTGTGTGTGTCTGTGTGTCTCTCTCTCTATATATATATATATATATATATATATATATATATATACACACACACATTCACACACACACGTTCACACACACATTCACACACAGATATATATATATATCCCCCAAAGCTCGCTGCTATTTCCTCTCTTGAAAGGAGCGAGATCACCTTCTGAATCTTGAGGAAAGTATTCTCCCCTGAAACCCCAGTCTCTAAGCCGCCGAATGCCACAAAGCAGCGGCGTTCTGGATTATGTATCAGTCGCCTCTGTGTGTGTGTCATCGTCAGTGAATCAAGGGATATGGGGAGAAAGCAGGAACGGGGTACTGATTGTGGATGATCAGGAATGATCACATTGAATGGCGGTGCTGCCTCGAAGGGCCGAATGGCCTACTCCTGCACCTATTGTCTATGTTTCTATGTTTCTATAAATGAGAATGGGAGCAGAAACAGTGGCCTTCCTCACCCTTTCTCCCCGGGATTAAGATGAGGTCATAAGTGATAGGAGTGGAATTAGGCCATTTGGCCCATCAAGTCTACTCCGCCATTCAATCACGACTGATCTATCTCTCCCTCCTAACCCCAGTCTCCTGCTTTCTCCCCATAACCCCTGACAACCATACTAATCAAGAATCTATCTATCTCTGCCTTGAAAAATATCCATTGACTTAACAATCCTCCACAGGTATCCCACAGATTCACCACCCTCTGGCTCCCTGTAAACACTGTCTGGCACCCCGGCTAGGTTTTTTTTTTGAATAGAGGTTTTTTCTGATTAAAGTTTTTTTTTGATTAGAGTGTTTTTTTATCCTGATTAAAGGTTTTTTTTATCCTGAGTGGGGGGGTTCTGATTAGAGGGGGTTTTATCCTGATTAGAGGGTATTTTTTTCTAATTAGAGGGTTTATTTTCTGATTATAGAGTTTATTTCTGATTAAAGGGTTTTTTTTCTGATTAGAGGGTTTATTTTCTGATTAGAGGGTTTATTTTCTGATTAGAGGGTTTATTTTCTGATTATAGAGTTTATTTCTGATTAAAGGGTTTTTTTTCTGATTAGAGGGTTTATTTCTGATTAAAGGGTTTATTTTCTGATTAGAGGGTTTATTTTCTGATTGGAGGGTTTATTTTCTGATTGGAGGGTTTATTTCCTGATTAGAGGTTTTATTTTCTGATTAGAGGGTTTATTTTCTTTTTAAAGGGTTTATTTTCTGATTAGAGGGTTTATTTTCTTTTTAAAGGGTTTATTTTCTGATTAGAGGGTTTATTTTCTGATTAGAGGGTTTATTTTCTGATTAGAGGGTTTATTTTCTGATTAGAGGGTTTATTTTCTGATTAGAGGGTTTATTTTCTGATTAGAGGGTTTATTTTCTGATTAGAGGGTTTATTTTCTGATTAGAGGGTTTATTTTCTGATTAGAGGGTTTATTTCTGCTGTGCGAGAGAGGGGTGTTCACACAACTCACCGGCCAAACTATCGTAACAGTCGATCTCGGTGTTGTCGATGAGTTGGTTCTGCTCCTCGGTCAAGCCGGCCCGTCCTGCACGGAACTCGTTGACGCTTTGGGCCCGACCTTGTCCGCTCCGGACCCCCTTCAGTTGCAGCAGCGCCCGGTGATATTTGCCGATCGCTTCCCGGAATTTCTTCTCCCTGTAGCACTGGTTCCCCTCCACCTTGAAGCCCACGGCTCGCTGGATCTTGGAGCCGTCTTCCCCCTGGCCCGCTGCTTGGGGGGCGTCCGGGGGGGTCGAGGGGGGTGGGACGGGGTCCCAGGCACCTGCTGGCGGCGGCCCGGCCCCTCTAGACCCTCCCTGCCCGCCCCCGCCCTGCGCTTTTAGGGAATACACATTCTCCATATCACCTACAGACGCACCATTCTTAGCCAGATCGGAAACCTGTCGCCGCTTGATGGTCTGGAGCAGTCTGCTGTGCATCAACGAGGCGGTGGGTGGATTCCTGCCCCCACTTACCCGGTGGCCGTGGCCGAGGTCGCGGTAACCCGGAGAATGCTTCAGCACCGCGGACAGCGCACGCACACGTCAGCGCCGCTCACTGCAGCGGCGCCCCTTAGAAAACAGCGAAAATACTAAAATAGGTGCAGGAGCACAGGCCACTCGGCCCTTCGAGCCAGCACCGCCATTCAGTATGCTCATGGCTGATCATCAGTACCCCGTTCCTGCTTTCTCCCCATATCCCTCGATTCTGTTAGCCCTAAAAGCTAAATCTGACAGCCCTGTCCCACTGTACGAGTTCATTCCAAGAGCTCTCCCGAGTTTGCCCTGATTCGAACTCGGAGATGGGATGGGAGATTGTAACCTTCACGCTCTGTTTCGACGAATGCAATCAACCCGACTGCACAAACGAGATCAAATAGGACAAGTTGATCTACAACTTTTAAGCTGTGCACGCCACACGCAAGAAGAAGAGATTTACGGTAATGGCCACTCGTCGGTACTCGGGGCTCTCGTGGACATTTTTCAACGTGTTGAAAAATCTTCACGAGTCTTCCCGTGCTTACGTGCCGTTAGCGAGTCTTCACTAGTACCTGCCGTTAGCGTTATGAGCCGCTAAGAGACGTCCCCGAGCTCCGACGTACCCGCTACGTCCATTCTCCGTGCTTGCCACGAGTTTGATTTTTTTTTTAACTCGGGAGAGCTCTTGGAATGAGCACACACTATGGGACAGGACTATGACTCTCTCTTGAAAACATCCAGTGAACCGGCCTCCGCTGCCTTCTGTGGCAGAGAATTCCACAGATTCACAACTCTCTGGGTGAAAAAGTTTTTCCTCATCTCAGTCCTAAATGACCGACCCCTTATTCTTAAACTGCGTGACCCCTGGTCCTCCAGCACTTTTATCTACCTTCGATTTTCCAGCATCTGCAGTTCCTTCTTAAACCCCTGGTTCTGGACTCCCCCTACATATCGGAAACACATTGCCTGCATCTAGCGTGTCCAATCCTTTCCAGTTCCCCCTCCTCAACCCTTTGAGGTGTAGGAAGCAACTGCTGGTAGATGCTGGATTCCACCCAAGCTGGATGTCCCTATCCCCCTGGCTGGTATGAAGAAAGGTCTCGATCCATTCATTCAGCGTCACCCATTCCTTCTCTCCAGAGACGCTGCCTGTCCCGCTGAGTTACTCCAGCATTTTCTGTGTAAACCAGCATCTGCAGTTCCATCCTACACATGGCACACAATGCCGGAGTAACTCAGCGGGACTGGCAGCATCTTTCGAGAGAAGGAATGGGTGATGTCTTTTATCATCTATTTCTTCTCTCCGGAGATGGTGCCTGTCATATATTCATAAGTGATAGGAGCAGAATTAGGCCATTCAGCCCATCCAGTCTATTCCACCATTCAATCATGGCTGATCTATCTTTCCCTCTCAACCACATTCTCCTGCCTTCTCTTAACATGGAACTAGTGTGAACGGGTGATCAATGGTCAGTGTGGACTAGATGGGCCGAAGGGCCTGTTTCCATGATGTATCTTTCAATCAATCAGAATAGTGAATCGGAATCTGATGATTTTTCAGCAGCTGTTGGGCATTTATTACATTCCACATGATACTAGACATACATGGGTTGTTGGTTTGGAGATGACACCAAGATTGCTGGGGTCCTTGACTAACGAAGGCTATCAAAGTATACAGCAGGGTCTGTTTCCACGCTGCACCTCTAAACTAAACCAAGGATCTTGCTGTCTGTACGGAGTTAGCACGTTCTCCCAGTGACCTGCATGAGTTTTCTCCGAGATCTTTGGCTTCCTCCTACATTCCAAAGACCTGCAGGTTTGTACATCAATTGGTTTGGTATAACTGTAAATTGTCCCTGTGTGTAAGATAGTGTCATGCCCCTGTCCGACTTAGGAAACCTGAACGGAAACCTCTGGAGACTTTGCGTCCCACCCAAGGTTTCCGTGCGGTTCCCGGAGGTTTTTGTCAGTCTCCCTAATGGTCGAAAGTCGTTACCGTTTAAAAAAATTGGTAATGTTTTAGTCGAAGCCGGTTGCGATGCTGGTTGAAGGTGGTTGCCGGAGAACAAAAACCTCCGGGAACCGCACGGAAACCTTGGGTGGGGCGCAAAGTCTCCAGAGGTTTCCTAAGTGGGACAGGGGCACTAGTGTGTGAGGGATCGCTGGTCAGTGCGGACACGGTGGGCCGAATGGCTGTTTCCGTGCTGTGTCACTAAACGAAACAAACTTGCCGGACATCTAATTGATTTGAGCGCGGTCACTGACAGAAGAATGAGAACTGACCCAGTCAAAGCTGCTTTCAACAAGACAAATGACTCATTTAATTTATAAATGAAAACATAATTTCAGACAATAAAAGGGAGATATTACTGGAAATGCTCAGCAGGTCAGGCATCATCTGTGGAAAGAGAAACAAAGTTAATGTTTCCGGTCCAATTATATTTCGATGACGTTATTTTTTACTTTAGGTTAGTTTAGCGATACAGTGTGGAAACGGGCCCTTTGGGGAAAGTGTAGAAACAGAACGCCAATGAAACAGTTAATACTCTAATGCCCCTGTCCCACTTAGGAAACCTGAACGGAAACCTCTGGAGACTTTGCGCCCCACCCAAGGTTTCTGTGCGGTTCCCGGAGGTTTTTGTCCTCCGGCAACCACCTTCAACTAGCATCGCAACTGGCTTTGACTAAAAAATTACCGAATTTTTAAAAAGGAAACCACTTTCGACCATTAGGGAGACTGACGAAAACCTCCGGGAACCGCACGGAAACCTTGGGTGGGGCGCAAAGTCTCCAGAGGTTTCCTAAGTGGGACAGGGGCATTAGTGAGATATTTTGGGCAGTGGATGGGGTCGGTGATTCTGACTTGCATAAAAGCTGACTTGCGTAAAGGTTCACGGAATGAAACCCGTACGTACGTCAGGGAGTGCTTGTATATAAAACTCACTCGTAAGTTTTGGTCTCCTAATCTGAGGAAAGGCATTCTTGCCATAGAGGGAGTACAGAGAAAGTTCACCAGTCTAATTCCTGGGTTGGCAGGACTTCCATAGGAAGAAAGACTGGATAGACTCGGCTTGTACTCGCTGGAATTTAGAAGATTGAGGGGGGGATCTTATAGAGACTTGCAAAATTCTTAACGGGTTGGACAGGCTAGATGCAGGAAGATTGTTCCCGGTGTTGGGGAAGTCCAGAACAAGGGGTCACAGTTTAAGGATAAGGGGGAAATCTTTTAGGACCGAGATGAGAAAATCATTTTTCACACAGAGTGGTGAATCTGTGGAATTCTCTGCCACAAAAGGTAGTTGAGGCCAGTTCATTGGCTATATTTAAGAGGGAGTTAGATGTGGCCCTTGTGGCTAAAGGGATCAGGGGGTATGGAGAGAAGGCAGGTACAGGATACTGAGTTGGATGATCAGCCATGATCATATTGAATGGCGGTGCAGGCTCGAAGGGCCGAATGGCCGACTCCTGCACCTACTTTCTATGTCACTTTAATGATCGGATCGGCATACAACATTTTAATTTATCACACTTTCCGTCACATTGATAGTTCCAATATTACCCAAATGCAGAAAATAAATTGCATAGAAGAATATTTGTTAGTAAATTGAACTGCAGGCTTGGAGATTGTCCTCGGCTCAGTTTTCTGGAGTAACTCAGCGGGACAGGCAGCATCTCTGGAGAGAAGGAATGGGTGACGTTTTGGGTCGAGACCCTTCTTCACGGTTCCTCCCCATCTACCCTCTGCAGTGTGGACGGTAACCCCCAAAGTATCGGCAGCTGCATCGAACTTCAATTTAAAAAGTTTCCTTTAATTTAAAGTGATTTCATCACAGAAGTGCACGCTTTAGTCAATCAGCCGCGCCTTTAATGATACATTATCAGTGACTTTGCAATCTAATGAACACTATACGAATGCGATAATATGCTTCCTGAAAATATTTTAAATGCAGTCTAATTTAACTGGGCTCAGCATTAAATTGGGCCATTGTAGTGGACCCGCTGCCTCCTCACAGCGGCAGATACATCGGTTCGATTCTGAGCTTGGGCCCTGTCTGTGTGGAGTTTGCACGTTCTCCCTGTGAACACGTTGGTTTCCTCCGGGTGCTCCGGTTTCCTCCTACACTCCAAAGTCTTCATTTGTAGGTTAAATGACGAGTAATTGATTAAAGGTTATGGGGAGAAGGCGAGAGAATGGGATTGGGAAGAAGCGATAGATCTACCAGGAGTGGACTTGATGGGCCAAATGGCCTAATTCAGCTGCTGGAACTTATGAATTGTCCCTAGAGTGTAGGATAGAACTAGTGGACGGATGGCCACTGGTCGGCGCAGACTCAGTGGGTAGAGGGACCGTTTTTCACGCTGTATCTCTAAACCAAACCAAACCAAACCTGATTTTGATTTGCCTTTCCGGAACATTCCAGCGAGTGCGGGCACCTTGCTGGGACTGGCCATTCCACTCGGACCAAACGTAGTAAAACACATCACCCTGACAGCCCGGCCACCCGATCAAAGTCTAATCCACAAATCAAACTATGGTAACAAGAGGCCAATTAAAACTATTTTTATATCTTCTAGAAGCAGGAAAAACAGAACGGCTGGGGAAGAAAGGTTGGCTTATAAATACAGATGGTTAGGCATTTAAAAGGCATAAAATAACTGGGTAAAACAGCCTGCTTTGAACAGTCTTGTGCTCAGTGCCACGATATCCCAACATGACTGAGATGCATTAACAACAACAGCTAAACCTTCAGATTATACAAGTTCCTACAGGGTTCATTAAATTACTGATTGTGACCTCACTGCACCATGTTAAAATACAAAATAAACCCCCCTAGTAGATGCCAGTGTGGCAACGTCTAAACTTGTGTGCAGATGCAGTGATCACGTACAAAATTCCAGCATCAAATTTACTTTCCCCCTTTAAAAAATGAGCACCCATACCCTCCCGTCAACACAAATAAAAGAGGCCATTGAATAAATTATCAAAACTAAGCCTAAATGCTAATTAAAATCCTGTTTGCTCCAATTATTCGCTCAAGGGGTTCCTTGTGTCGTTAGTTAATCCCAGGACATTTTTTTTTTAGGGTGTGGACAGAACAGTCATTGTGAAGTCCCGAAAGCACACAGTGTGAATGGCGTGTTGCTGTGACTGCACCGTACGTACGTCGAGGAATACAGCGGCCGGTGGTGACAGCCTTTGGTGAGGTCCCGGTTATTTTAGCTTCTTCCCCAGCCGCTCAAAGACGCTAACAGTCCCCGTGGAGTCCATCTGGGCCATGCGGCCCTCTGTGCTGCTGCTCACTTTGGTGGAGACGGGAGTCCGCGCCGTGTTCTTGATGGTCACGGTGAACTCGGGGCTGCTGCGGCTCTTGGTGCTGGTCACCTTGTTGTCCTGAGTGTCCTGAGTGGCCTTCCCCAGCCTGTGCCGGATGCTGACCTTGGCCGGAGCCGCCGACTGCAGCCGGTGCTGGGGCGTTGCCCGGGAGACCTGGCCGCTCTTGCCGGGCACGGTGGTGGCGGAGGTGGTGGTGGTCGTGCCGCCGGCTTTGGGGACGGCCAGTCTCCTGATGGTGGTGACGGCTGCCTTGGTATTAGCAGCCCCGATTCTCCCCTTCACGCTGAGCGGGGGCTTGGGGCTCTCGGGCACGGGCGCCGATGGGGCTCTCTTCAAAACGCCAGCGTACTGAAGCACCGAGCCCACCTCCTCGTCATCGCTGCTCCCCTTCCTCTGATTCACCACTTCACCCAGACGGCTGAACACTCCTGTCGGCTGAGAGACAACCAGGATTTCAGAAAAACCTCCAGCCATGGCTGAACAATTTAAGCAGTTCTTTGTTTCTGCAGATTGTTTAACAACTTTGGAGCGCAGAAGGTTAAGGGGGGACTTGATTGAGGTCTTTAAAATGATGAAAGGGATAGACAGAGTTGACGTGGATAAGCTTTTCCCATTGAGGGTAGGAAAGATTCAAACAAGAGGGCATGACATGAGAATTAAGGGACAGAAGTTTAGGGGTAACATGAGGGGGAACTTCTTTACTCAGAGAGTGGTAGCTGTGTGGAATGATCTTCCAGCAGAAGTGGTGGAGGCAGGATCGATTTTAACATTTAAAAGTAAAGTGGATAGGTATATGGACGGGAAGGGAATGGTATGGTCTGAGCGCAGGTAGATGGGACTCGGGGAAAATAAATGGTCGGCATGAACTGGAAGGGCCGCGAGGGCCTGTTTCCGTGCTGTAATTGTTATATGGTTATATGGTTGGAGTAAAGGGGTCGGGCAGCATCTGTGGAGAACATGGATAGGTGACGTTTCACAGAGTGCTGGAGTAACTCAGCGGGTCAGGCAGCATCTGTGGAGAACATGGATAGGTGACGTTTCACAGAGTGCTGGAGTAACTCAGCGGGTCAGGCAGCATCTGTGGAGAACATGGATAGGTGATGTTTTGGGTTGAGACATTTCATTCTTCTTTCTCTTTCTGAAACATCACCTATCCATGTTCTCCACAGATGCTGCCTGACCCGCTGAGTTACTCCAGCACTCTGTGTCCTTTAAACGTTAAACAATCAATTTGTTCTTACAGGAGGAAGTTCCACCAGAACTTACCTTGCTTCCAGTAGTGGTGTCTGCTTTTGTTTCTGCTCCAAGCCGGTCGAACACTGACATTCTTGACAAACCTGAAATTGAAACGGCAGAAGACTTACACAAATAGTAACTGGCACCACATCGGGCATTTTAAGGGGCGCGTGTTGTCGGCCTCCCTGTTGTGAGCCCGTCAACTGATCTCAATCAGGTGAACGACAACAAACAGATACGGCAGCAGCAGCCGCAGCTTGGTGCCAACCCGGAGCATGCACCCTTTATAGGGCGGGCACCTACGGATGTCAAACCGGATGGCATCACCCTGCTGCAGAGTTCTGCCGACTCAAACACAAGATGACGAAGAAGGGCATTTTAAAACGTGCAGGAGTAAACAACCTTGCCAGGTTCGAACTTTGTTTCAATCAAAGTTAATATCTCAAGTATTTTCAAGCTTGGATGTGTCTGATGTAAGGATAAGCAAGAATAGTGGCTACAATAGTGACCAGGAATCCATAGATCTGGACATGGTCCACTGATCCGAGTCCAGACCCCACCTGTTCCATTCAAAGCCAGTTAATTAAACGAATCTGCAATTAAACGCCAGTAATGGCGACCATTCTAAAATCCAGCCCTTCAGGGTGGGAAATCTCTCGTCCTCACTGGGTCAAGATTTTACATCTCTAACCCATAGACCCAACCCAGAGACATTATTACCCTCTGGCATATCTAAGTATGCCACTCAGTTTGAGGGGCAATCAGAGATTGGCATCTAACACCAGCCTCACCAATAGTTGTACAACACGGAAACATTCCCTTCGGCCCAACTTGCCAATGCCCCATCTACACTAGTCCCACCTGCCTGTACTTAGCCCAGATCCCTCCAAACCAGTCTGCACCCAAGTGGCCTGAACATTGACTTCTCCAATTTCCGGTGGCCCTTGCTGTCTCCTCCCCTTCTCAGCTCTCCCTCAGGCCTCTGGCTCCTCCTCTTCCTTTCTTCTTCCCCCCTCCCCACCCTGCATTAACCTGAAAAAGGGTTTCGGCCTGAAACATTGCCTATCTCATAGAAACATAAAAAGATAGAAATTAGGTGCAGGAGTAGGCCATTCGGCCCTTTGAGCCTGCACCGCCATTCAATATGATCATGGCTGATCATCCAACTCAGTATCCTGTACCTGCCTTCTCTCCATACCCTCTGATCCCCTTAGCCACAAGGGCCACATCTAACTCCCTCTTAAATATAACCAATGAACTGGCCTCAACTACCCTCTGTGGCAGAGAGTTCCAGAGACCCACCACTCTCTGTGTGAAAAAAGTCCTTCTCATCTCGGTCCTAAAGGATTTCCCCCTTATCCTTAAGCTGTGACCCCTTGTCCTGGACCTCCCCAACATCGGGAACAATCTTCCTGCATCTAGCCTGTCCAACCCCTTAAGTTCTATAAGTTCCCCTGTCAATCTCCTAAATTCTAGAGAGTATAAACCGAGTCTATGCAGTCTTCGTTCATAACAGTCCTGACATCCCAGGAATCAGTCTGGTGAACCTTCTCTGCACTCTATGGCAATAATGTCCATGTCCATTATTGTCTATGGCAATAATGTCCTTCCTCAGATTTGGAGACCAGAACTGTACGCAATACTCCAGGTGTGGTCTCACCAAGACCCTATACAACTGAAGTAGAACTTCGCTCCTTCGCTCCATAGATGCTGCTGCACCCGCTGAGTTTCTCCAACAATTTTGTCTCCCTCCAAACCTTTCCGATCCATGTACCTGTATAAATGTCTTCAATGTTGTTATAGTACTAGCCTCAACTACTCGTTCTGGCAGCTTGTTCCATAACCACCCCCCCTCCCCGAGTAAAAAAGGTTGTCCCTCAGGTTCCTATTAAATCTTGCCCCACTCACCATAAAAGTAGGCCTCTGGTTCGTTATTCCACCTGCCCAGGGGAAAAGATACTGTGCAGTCACCCTATCTATTCCTCTCATGATTTTATACAGCTATACAAGATCCTCCGGTGATCCAAGGAATGAAGTCCTAGCCTGCCCAAGCTCTCTCTGTAGCTCAGCCTCTCAAGTCCCAGCAACATCCACATGTTTGTGATTGAATTTGTTTTAAACACAGAACCAAATACAAGCGTGCGGATCATAATCGCATGGATCAAAACCTGACAGTCCATTTAGGTCATAAGGTCATGAGTGATAGGAGAAAAATTAGGCCATTCGGCCCATCAAGTCTCCCCCACCATTCAATCATGGCTGATCTATCTCTCCCTCCTAACCCCATTCTCCTCCTTTCTCCCCATAACCTCTGACACCTGTACTAATCGATCTCTGCCTTAAAAATATCCACTGACTTGGCCTCCACAGCCTTCTGTTGCAATTAATTCCACAGATTCGCCACCCTCTGACTAAAGAAATGTCTCCTCATCTCCTTCCTAAAAAGGACGTCCTTTAATTCTGAGGCTGTGACCTCTAGTCCCAGACTCTCCTACTAGTGGAAACATCCTCTCCACATCCACTCTGTCCAAGCCTTTTATTATTCAGTAAGTTTCAATGAAGTTCCACCATCATTCTTCTAAACTCCAGCGAGTACAGGCCCAGTGCCGACAAACGCTCATCATAGGTCAACCTACTCATTCCTGGGATTATTCCTTGTAAATCTTATTAGTCCCAACAATTCTGCAGCCTGCAGTAGACCTTAGATGGACACAAAATGCTGGAGTAACTTAACGGGACAGGCAGCATCTCTGGAGAGAAGGAATGGGCGACGTTTCGGGTCGAGACCCTTCTTCAGACTCAGTTTGAGGACGGGTCTCGACCCGAAACGTCACCCATTCCTTCTCTCCAGGGATGCTGCCCGTCCTGCTGAGTTACTCTAGCATCTTGGTTTGAACTAGCATCTGCAGTTCTGCACTATCCTACACACTGCACTATACCTTGCTGTGTTAGCATGCAGTTGCCACCCAGCTGTAAGCACTGTGTGATCACGTTTACCTTTCGTGGCTTGCTGTTCCAGGATTTTCTTAGTTTTTGCTGTTGTCCCTTGTGGCATATTGATTTTGTATTTACCTTCCATTTCCGCAGTCACTCTCCGTCTCTTTGCGGAATTGTCGAGCCCTGGGTCGGCTGGTCTGGAAAGAACTGAACCAACACAGCAAGAGGGTTAAGTGTACATTGAACGGCTGTATGGGGCTGTGCCCAACAGCCAGCTATCTCCCTCAAACCCGCTCACAGTTATTGCACGTTCGACATTGCTTCACCCAAATTATTTTATACATGAGTTGAGTCTAGCTTCGTTTAGAAATACAGCATGGAAAAACAGAGGTGGACGCAAAATGTTGGGGTAACTCAGCGGGTGAGGCTGAATCTATGGAGAGAAGGCCTCCTATATAGTAAATGCCTACTATGTTCTGTTGTGCTGAAGCAAAGCAAGAATGTCATTGTTCTGTCAGGGACACACGACAATAAACTCACTTGAACTTGAATGGGTGACGTTTCGGATCTTTTTGGGTGACTTCTAGGCTTTTGCTGACCATAAATATGCACAGCGGTAGAGCTGCTGCCTCACAGCGCCAGAGACCCGGGTTCGATCCTGACTAGGGGTGCTGTCTGTACGGAGTTTGTACGTTCTCCCTGTGACCTGCATGAGTTTCCTCCGAGATGTACAGTTTCCTCCCACACTCCAAAGTCGTATAGGTTTGTATGTTAATTGGCTTGGTGCAAATGTAAAAATTGTCCCTAGTGGGGGGGGGTGGGGGGTGTGCGCGTGTGCGTGCGTGTTAGTATTAATATTCAGGGATTGCTGGTCGGTGCGGACCCGGTGGGCCGAAGGACCTGTTTCCGCGCTGTATGTCCAAAACTAAAACACGGGTTTTAAAAACACGGTAAAAAAACCAGGAGAAATGTCCACGAGACCCCATTGCCTTTCTGCAGTCTGAAGGGTCTCGACCCGAAACGCCACCCATTCCTTCTCGCCAGAGATGCTGCCTGTCCCGCTGAGTTACTCCAGCATTTTGTGTCTAATCTTTGATTTAAACCAGCGTCTGCAGTTCTTTCCTACACCGTTGCCTTTCCTACCTGCTTTCTTTGTGGCAAGTTTGTTGGCCACGGTGACGGATATTTTGGAAGTGGTTGGTTCTGGTCTCCTCACAGGAGTGGTAGGTGGGGATTCTCTGCTCAAGCTGTTTGCGATCATTCGCGTGGCAGCTGAATCGGGGAAGAGAATAAAGAGGATGCACTTGGTGAGCACAGACACTCATTAACTATCATGAATCCAATCATTCCATGCAGATATCAAGCTCAGTTCCTTCAGTAATAACACAACTGATGCAATTAAAACTAAATTCAAGTATACTTTATGCGCTAGATAGACACAAAGTATTGGAGTAACTTAATGGGCCTTGTGGTGGGGTTTGTGCCGGCATCTTGTAAGGGAGCTTGGAAATCAGTGCCCCATTGGTCACGCTGTGCTCTGAATAACACCATGTTCACTTTATTTTTTGCTTGGAATCATTGGTTAGTAAAAATCTTTTTGCACTTTTTCGTTCTTTTCTCGAAAATGTAGCTTCTTGTTTACTATAGAAATGTTTAAATTCCGTGAAACTTTCATTGCTTGTAGCTACCTAGTTATAAAGTGTGTGCACTGTAGTGAAGGGAATCGAAAGTGACCTGGTCCCAGAAAACGGCAATGTCTCGTCGAAAGTTTGCTCCTGTCTACACAAATGCTTTTGGTTCCGGGCTCACTTTGAGTAAATTAACCTCAAATTCGATGGAAGGTTACTATATTCTTTCTCATTTATGTAGACAATAGACGCAGGAGTAGGCCATTCGGCCCTTCGAGCCAGCACCGCCATTCAATGTGACCATGGCTGATCATCCCCAATAATACCCCGTTCCTGCCTTCTCCCCATATCCCCAGACTCAGCTATTTTTAAGAGCCCTATCTAGCTCTATGTATATAAACAAAAGCAAAAAATAATTATAAATAATTCCCCCCCCCCCCCCAAATTTTGAAAGTATTAAATTTCGGTCAAATTTCGGTCAACTTTGATCACAAATTAGCTCAAAAGGATCATAGGTAGGCCCATTTTTAACGCTGTGGTACTTCATTATAATGTAATAACTCTTCAAATTTGGCCACCCATATCGCAGGTTGGTACCTTATTTACGGAAACACCCATATATAAAACTGCACATGATGTTTAAAGAACCCGTTTCAGAATAAACATTCCATTTTTTAGCAAATGGCAAAAACCATCCGGATTCAGTTTTCAATGTGCACCTTACCACAGGCACATCCTTTGTTATCTCCACCAGTGCCCCTTCCCCGCAACTGAAACACGCTTGTTTTACTAACTTATCCTGGTTCTAATGAGAGTCCATGGACCCAAAATCTTATCTCTCTTTCTCTCCACAGACATTGCCTGAACTGTTGAATTATTCCTGGTTTTTATCCTTTTTAAGACATTTCTTGTAGTCCAAAAATCACAGCAGATTGTGTGTACTTACGCGAGCTGGTAGTTCTTTTTAATTCAAAATGTACGTTTCCATGGGTCGGGGTTATGGACTCTGTGGCCATCTTAGCAAGTTCCTAGAAGGAGTAAGTCCAGTTTAAGACGCTGTACAATATCAGATTGGTTTAATCAGTTTAGTTTATTGTCACGTGTATTAAGTCACAGTGAGAAGCTTTTGTTGTGTGCTATCCAGTCAGCAGAAAGACAAAACGTGACTATAATCAAGCCATTTACAGTGTATATCACGAGTCATTAAATATTTCACCATATGTTGGCTCGTATTTGACTGGATAGCACACATAACGTTTTTCACTACATCTCGGTACATGTGACATTAATAAAGGGCCTGTCCCACTTGGGCGACCTAATCCGCGATTTCTGGTGAGTTTGCCCTCGACTCATACTTGCTGCATGGTCGCCACGAGGTGATTGGAGGTCTTTGTAACTTTCCTTCATGCTCGAGTGTAGTCCCCTTGTACTTGAGGCCTCAGCTAGGTCGCGGCATATTTTTCAACATGTTGAAAAATGCCCGCGAGTAAAAAAAAGGTCGCCATGGAAAATATCAACACTTTTTTTTACTGGTCGGTTTGGGCGTAGTAGGTCGGCATGTTAGTCGTAGGTAGTCAAGGGCATGTGGTGGGGGGGGGGGGGGGGCAGGGAGTAAGGTGGATCAAAGGTGGGGCAGGAAAAAGCTTGGCAAGTGATAGGTGGATACAAGTGAGGGGGGGGGGGGAATAACCGGTTTGCTCCGGTTTCTTCCCACATCCTGAAGATGTGCAGGTTAATTAGCCTCTATAAATTTCCCCTGGTGTGTAGGGTAGATCTGGTGCTCGGGTGATCATTGGATTCGATGGGCCGAAGAACCTGTTTCCACACTGTGCCTCTAAACTAAACTAAAAAAAACGAACTGATGGTGCTATTTTATAGGCGCATATATATGTTCACCTCAGAAGTTGTGTATGAAATGGTTGATAGTCAATAACTCAAATGCTAAGTGTTCAGTCTGGTTTCTTATGTGTTCAGGTGCAAAAATAGTGAAAGGCCTGGATAGAGTAGATGTGGAGAGGATGCTTCCACTTGTGGGAGAGTCTAGGACTAGAGGTCATAGCCTCAGAAATAAAAGGATGTCCTTTTAGAAAGGAGATGAGGAGGAATTTGTTTCGTCCGAGGGTGGTGAATCCGTGGAATTCATTGCCACGGACGCGGTGGGCCAAAGGGCGTATTCTTCAATGAACCAATTAGCAGGGTATTGCCAAAGAAACTTGGAGGGTGCACAATAGAAAGAAAGATTTCTATTGGCTGCTGGTGTGAATGAAAAGGATATCTATGGAGATTAAAGTCATAACATAATCAGATGAATATCTTCAATTTTTACTAAAAGCAAAAACATTCAAACAAACGAACATGAAGTAACGATGCATATAGTTATGACATTGAAAGGGCAATTTTTTGCTCCAAGATGCTCTCTGTCCAATGTGTTCCTACCATTATTGTATTTAGTCATAGCGTCTTACAGCATGGAAACAGGCCCTTCTGCCCATCTTGCCCACACCAGCCAACATGTCCCAGCTACACTAGTTGCACCTGTCCATATCCCTCTAAACCTGTCCATGTACCAGTCTAAAGATGTCTTCAACGTCTTAGTGCCTGCCTCAACTACCTCTGCACCTGACCTATTTTAGCAGGAGCCGTATGAGTAAGAAAGAAAGTTCACCGGCCCTCACCTGTTTGTAGACGACTTTGGCATGCTTCAGCACGGCAATAATATCCCCGACCACCGTGATGCCCAGTTCATTCATGATATCTTTAGTGAGATCCATGAGCATGTTCCTCTGAATCCTGTGGAAACAGACAGAAGTCTCAGTGGCAACAAGCGGACTGTTAATGTGGCGTTCTCAGGAGCTGCTTGGTGTCAGAAGTTAAACTTGTGATTTTTCCATTTTGGTAGAACATAGAATAATATAACATAGTTGGCCCCCAATGTTTGAGGAACTAATTTGTCATTTCATCTATCTGTCATTTCATGTACTGATTCATTGGTTTATAAGCTTAAAGATAGAAACATGCATAAAGATATTCTCTGAACCTGGTCCACAATGTTTGCGCCGAACATGAACGCAAGTTAAACTGATCCTATCTGCCTGTTCACGATCCATATCCCTCTATCCCTCCACGTCTAAAAGCCTCAAACACCACTCTCATATCTGCCTCCACCACCACCCCTGGCAATGCATTCCAGGCACCCAATACACTGTAAAATAACATCTCCATTAAGCTTCAAAGGTGGACACAAAATGCTGGAGTAACTCAGCGGGACAGGCAGCATGTCTGGAGAGAAGGAATGGGTGACATTTCGGGCTGTATTTCCTTTGAGCTTTGTCCCGCTCACCATATAGCTATGCCCTCTAGTGTCGGACATTTCCCACCCTGGGGAAAAGGTTTCTGAATGTCTATCTGATATTTGCCTCTCATGATTTTATATCTTTCTAACAAGTCTCCCCTTGCCTGTCAATATTCTGCTCATTTGAACATGAATCCATTCTCCACAGATGCTACCTGACCAGCTGAGTTACTCCAGCGCTTTGTGTGGTTTTTTTTTGTAAGCCAGAATCTGCAGTTCCTTGTTTCAACACTTAATCCATTCAATATGGTCTCCGTCCTCAAGGAAAGCTGCAATCAAGCTGACTTTAGACAGGGAACAAAAAAAACAACCGACTAAGTGAATACATGGCTGGATTCCAATGTAATATCTGGTACAGGGAACATCTTTATGCATGCTTTTATCTTTGAAGCTTATAAACCAATGAATCACTTGCAGGGTTCTGTACATGATATGGCAGCCACTGCTTAACCTCACAACAGCAAAGTGAAGAGCAAATGTGCAGAACTGTGTTCGGTTTTGGTCGCCCTGCTACAGGAAGAATCTCCTTAAGCTGGCAAGAGTGCAGAGAAGATTTATAGCGATGTTGCCAGGACACAAGTAGCTGAGTTATAGGATGAAGTTGGGCAGGCAACGACTTTATTCCTTGAAGCGCACGAGGCTAAGAGTTAATATTATTGAGATTAATAAAATTATTTGGGGAATTTAGGGGTGCAGCGGTAGAATTGCTGCCTGACAGCACCAGAGAACCGGGTTCGATCCTGACTACGGATGCTGTCTGTATGGAGTTTGCACACTCTCCCTGTGACCACGTGGGCTTTCTCTGGGTGCTCTGGTTTCCTCCCACACTCCAAAGACGTGCAGGTTTGTAGGTTAATTGGCTTTTGTAAATTGTACATTGTCCCTAGTGTGTGTGGGATAGTGCTAGTGCACAGGGTGATCACTGGCTGGCACGGACGCAGTGGGACGAATGGCCTGTTTCCATGCTGTATCTCTAAAGTCTAATGATAGGGTGAATGCAGTCTTCCCTAGAGTAGAGGAATCAAAAATGAGAGAGCTAGATCGAGCTCTTAAAAACAGCTGAGTCAGGGGTTATGGGGAGAAGGCAGGAACGGGGTACTGATTGGGGATGATCAGCCATGATCACGTTGAATGGCGGTGCTGGCTCGAAGGGCCAAATGGCCTACTCCTGCACCTATTGGCTATTGACATAGGTTTAAAGTGAAATGAGAAAGATTTAATAGGAACGCAAGGGGCAACCTTGTCAGTCAGAGGAGTTGAGGCAGGTATAAAATACAGCATTTTAAAGACATGGGGACAGATGCATGGATAGACATGAATTGGAGGGGTATGGGCCAGGCACAGGCAATGGGACTATATGTTTTAATTAGTTTACAAAAAAATACACTGTACTTTCGATCAGTTACTTCCTAATGATAACAGGCAGTTCATAACTAGACAGGTTCATAAATTCAGCTGCAGCAGAGATGCCCACCTCAAACACCACTTCCCAGTTGCAGCAGAAGACCAAATATCAAATTAAAAGTACCCCCCCCCCCCCCCCCCCCACCACACACACATTCTGTTATGCCAGGCAGATGAAGAATCAGCTGATTGACCTTTATGCTGACATTTAACTACGGGAGCTATTCCTTTCTTCCCCGCATTTGCAAATTCTAATTATTAAACAGAATGGTGATGCTTTTGCAGGACACAAGGTCAAAGAATATTCACATTCCTAGTCAGTCTCACTGACTCCACATTAGGGGTAAAACTGGCAGAAACATTTCATCCAACTCGAGGTCCCAGCCTTCTATCTGATGTACTGTAATACAGGGTGCCATTCGGCCCACTGAATCCATGCTAGCTTCCAGCAGAGCAACACCAAGACCTTTCCCCCGTTATTTCCCTGTAGCAACGCAATTTATGAGGGAAGGTTGTCGAGCTACACAACATGGAAACGGGCCCTTCAGCCCATCTTGTGCATGCCGACCAAATTGACTTAACACAAAGTGAGTCAGGCAATATCTGTGGAGCAAATGGACAGGTTTTGGGTCAGGACTATTTTTCAGACCAAGTTGGTCTCCAAATCTGAGGAAAGACATTCTTGCCATAGAGGGGGTACAGAGAAGGTTCACCAGACTGATTCCTGGGACATCAGGACTTTCATATGAGGAAAGACTGGATAGACTCGGCTTGTACGCGCTAGGATTTAAAAGATTGAGGGGGGTTCTTATAGAAACTTACAAAATTCTTAAGGGGTTGGACAGGCTAGATGCAGGAAGATTGTACCCGATGTTGGGGAAGTCCAGAACAAGGGGAAACAGTTTAAGGATAAGGGGGAAGTCTTTTAGGACTGAGATGAGAAAATCATTTTTCACACAGAGAGTGGTGAGTCTCTGGAATTTCATTTCGGAGTCACGTGAGTGACTTCGTGAAGAGCCCGCCGGCGCGCATGCTCGACATATCGTCGTATCGCGTTGCTGCGACGGCTGACGGAGGAGCGTGCTCCTCGCCAGCCCTTCATAAGGGAACCACGCAGGTAAGTATGCTACCTTAAGTTGGTGGTTCTTGTTGTGTTTGCTTCACAGCAAGAACATGGATGGGAGTCTAAGAGGCCGGAGTTCGAGGAGAAGTCGCCGGCCAGCAGGGGTACCTGCAACGCAGACCGGAACGAGGGCGGAGATGTCGGTGAGCTCTGTATTTTCAGGTCCGGACCCGCCCGCACACCACAGCTCGGAGGAGTCCGACGAGGAGGAGTGTGGTGTGCCGCCAGAGCAGGACGACCCTGCCATGGCAGCCAGGTCGTCAGCAGGCTTGCTGACGGCTTCGAGCAGAAGGGTCCGTGCGGCTGCACGGCCCGTTTCACGCAGCCCTCTGAGAAGGGGAAGGGCAGGAGCCCAGCAGCCTAACCCTGTCGGGGCTAAGGCTCTGCCTGCCGCCAAGGAGCGGTCAGGTTCCAGGACGGGACCCGGGGCAGCTGTGAGGTCCAGCCGTCGCCCCCCAACTTTCGACGCCGGGACGAGTCAGTTGGGGGTCCCGTCACGGTCGCCGAGCCCCCCATTGATGGGTGGGCGAGACCATGCGTCGGCAAGGTCCACGATGTGGGCAGCTGGCAAGCCTGCACGGGCCCAAGGTATCCAGGCTTCGGCTGGTGCCGACACCATGCCGCATCTGTCCATAGAGGCAACGGCTTCCGCTCCCGCTAAACGGAGGCGGTTGAACACGCCCGTGCAGGAATCGCGCAGTTTCGCCTCGGCGGCTGTCGACGACAACTACCGGCACCGGCAGGGCCTCGACGAGGTGCGGGCCGATGACAGGAGCCCCGGCCAATTTTCAGAGCCGGAGGACTCCGACCACCTGAGTGTTCAGGGTGAAGGGCGTATTGACCGGATGGAGCGGCTGCTGGAGCTTCTCCTACAAGGTCAACAACAACAGGCATCCAGCAGCGACAGGCACAGGGCTTCATCACCAGCTTCGTACACCAGCCTGGAGCAGCAGGACGAGGAGGCCGTGGTTGACCCCATCCCACCCCCGCCTGAATTACCGGCGGAGGACCTCCTCGATGTGGCTACCAAATTTGCAGCCCCTCATTCGTTGGGGCTTCCCATCAATACGAAGTTGGCAGCCACAGTGGACTTCCTAAATAATCACCAGCTTCAGGAGGAAGTCCTACTACAAGCCATGAGCCGTCACAAGGCTCCATCAAACTGCAATTCCCTCAACGTGCCTGTGGTCAATACGCCAATATGGGGCAACATCAGTGCGGCTATCCATCAGCAGGAGCTGAAAATTCAGCGGATCCTGAAACTCCTCATGGCCGGGATTACTGCCTTTGTGCGGTCGGTCGACGGAGAGGAGCTTAATTTGGACCAGGAGGATGCTCTGGCGCTTCTGTGCGCTACTCAAAACGAAATAAACGGCTTTCGCAAAAACAGCATCCGCCCAGCGCTCAACCCTAAGTTTGCAGGGTTGTGCAAACCACCGCCGCCGCCCCGTCAGCTCTTTGGCGAAGACCTCTCCAAAAGGGTCAGAGAGCTGGATGAACAAGCCAAGACCGTGGGGCTCATGCGCTCTCACAGTGCCCCCACGCCATCAAGCTCGAAAGCCCCACTTGGCCGTTCACGAGGGTCTGTCAGCACTTCCACCAGGAATTACCCTCCAGCTCCAAACCGATATCAGCCACCCCAACCCCAGGGGTCTTTTTTAGGACAGGCTCGGCAGAAGCCGAGGTGGAAAATGAGGACGCCACGACCTCAAACCAACCCAGCACCTCCACGACCACCCACTCGTGTCAGGGACCGCCGGTAACCACAGAGGTGAGGCGATCTGGTTCTCTTTTTTCTCTTTGTTTAACTCCACATGTTGGTGGGCGTTTGCGGTTGTTTGCGGGTGCATGGGGTGACATTACCAGCGATGAGTATGTGTTACGGAATATTCAGGGCCATAGTATTGAGTTTATTAATGGGGACATCCCTCCACCTCAGCATAGACCGGGTCGTACTTTCAAACTAACGGCTGCGGAACAGTCAGTAGGCTATAAGGAAATTTTAAGGTTGGAACAGAAAGGGGTCATAGAGAGAACGGTTCATGAGCCCGTTGAATTTGTTTCCAATATTTTTACTAGACCTAAGAAGGATGGAGGCTGTAGAGTCATTATTGATCTAACCACTCTGAATAACTTTGTAACATATACTCATTTTAAAATGGACACGTTTGAAACGGCCAAATCATTGATTTCACAAGGGTGCTTTATGGCATGCATTGATTTACAGGATGCGTACTATACCGTACCTATGAAAAAATATTACAGAAGGTTCTTAAAATTTATCTGGATGGATCAGCTGTGGCAATATAGGGCGTTGCCTAATGGGCTCACCACAGCCCCTCGCTTATTTACTAAATTGGTGAAGCCAATTATGGCTTATTTAAGACAAAGACATCATATTGTTATGGCCTATTTAGATGATATTTTAATTGTCGGCCACACCTTGGAATTAGCACAACAAGGGGTGGCAGCTGCGGTCAATTTGTTCCAACAGCTTGGGTTCATTGTTCATCCAGAAAAATCTAAGTTCTGCCCCACCCAGGTAATTAATTATCTGGGGTTCCAGGTGAATTCCATTAGCATGAGAGTCACCATACCAATTAACAAAATTGAGGAGGTAACACAGGTGTGTACAGACTTGCTTAATACTCGTATACCATCGATTCGTCACACAGCTACTGTCATTGGCAAGATTGTGGCTTTGTTTCCGGCAGCCCGGTATGGACCTCTGCATTATCAAAACTTGCAGAGAGCCAAGATCGCTGCGTTGCGACGGCATGCTGGTCATTATGATCGATCAATGCGGCTGCCGCCTGCAGCATTGGATGAATTACGATGGTGGGTTTGCCACATTAGTAAATCGTTCAAAACTATTATTGAGGCGAAACCGATGATATACTTACAAACTGATGCGAGCTCTGATGGCTGGGGAGCTACGAATCAATTCTCTAGTTGTGGGGGCCGATGGGATACCCTTGAGAATACGATGTTGGTATCACAAGGGATCAACTATTTGGAGCTGCTTGCAGCGTTTCACGGACTTCGTGCATATTGTTCCAAGATCATTGGAGCACATGTCCGGCTCCAAATAGACAATACCACAGCGGTGGCATATTTAAACCACATGGGCGGTACCAGGTCAGTTTCATGTGATAAATTGGCTAATTCAATTTGGCTCTGGTGTGTCAAGAGAGACATTTGGATTTCAGCTACCTATTTGCCAGGTGAGCTTAATATTGTGGCGGACGCCAGGTCACGCAAGTTCAATGATAATATTGAATGGATGTTACATCCTGAAATTTTTGCAAAAATCACAGCCAAATTTGGGAAACCGGACATTGACCTTTTTGCGTCCCGGTTGAACCATCAGGTACCAACCTACGTCGCGTGGGAACCAGATCCTGGGGCTATAGCGTTAGATGCATTCTCGCTAGACTGGGGGAATTGCTTTTTCTATGCATTCCCCCCGTTTTGCCTCATCAGTCGGGTGTTACGTAAAATTCAGATGGACGGTGCCAAGGGCATCCTTATCATACCCGACTGGCCTACACAGCCATGGTATCCGATGGTCTTTGACACGCTCAGTGAACCTTGGGTCCGTTTGCAGGGTAGCCCAGAATTAGTTACTCACCCTGTTTCAGGGGAGCCACATCCCTGCCATGGCTATTTAAATTTGTTGGCTTGCAGATTCTGAATCGGCCTTTAGAACAATACGGCCTTTCTACCCGGACCATGGATACCATTGCGGCGTCGTGCCGAGAGTCTACAAGGCGAAGATACCGCTCTCACATCAGGAAGTGGGAAGCCTTCTGCAGCCGCTCTCGCATCACGTACGATGCCGTGACTATAACCGACGTCCTGGAATTCCTCGCGGGGTTGCACCATGATGAACACTTAAGCTACAGTGCCATCAACAGCGCCAGGAGCGCTCTATCATTCTACCTCAATATTGAGGTGGGATCCAACAGGCTAGTGTCCAGGCTCATGCGGGGTATTTTCAATACGAATCCGCCTACACCACGTTACAATATCACCTGGGATGTCAGGGACGTTTTAACTCTGCTCAGGACGTGGTCCCCCATGGAAGGGCTCCAGCTGGACAAACTCACCATGAAGCTGGTGATGTTACTAGCGCTGACTTCAGCACAGAGGGTACAGACACTCCACAAACTACGTGTCGACAGAATGATGTCTACCCCCACAGAAGTAGTTTTCTTTGTTGACGAGCTACTGAAGCAACACAGACCTGGGTGCACAGGGCTGCAGCTGAAGTTCCCGGCATACCCCGCCGATGCTAGGCTATGCTTAGCCTCCCATATCCGTTACTACGTCAAGGTGACGGCAAGCATCAGAGGAATGGAGAGATACCTGCTTGTCACTCATAAGAGACCTCACCATCGAGTGACAACACAGACGATATCCAGGTGGCTTCGAGTCGTCTTGGGTAAGTCAGGTATCGACACTAATGTGTTCAAATCTCATTCCACCAGGGCTGCATCGACGTCGGCGGCGAGGGTCATGGAGGTGCCCATGGACCATATTCTCGCCACAGCAGGATGGGCTAATGAGACGGTGTTCCAGTGGTTCTACAACCGGCCCGTTGCTGCGCCTCTACAGTTCGCAGAAGCCGTGCTAGATGCGGGGCAAGAACGTGGAGATGTCCCCGAATGAGGGGTTTTGATTTGTTTGTTAATAAATATGCTTTGTTTTGCAGTATGGACTAGTCAGCAAGTTATTCCTCCCATCCATCCCTGGTAGTGGTGTGACAGCATGGACGTGGTCCAGGGCGTGTCATCACAGAAGCTTTGAAGTCTTCACGAAGTCACTCACGTGACTCCGAAATGAAATAGTAAGATTGAACGAGAACTTACCAGTTCGAAGGTTGATCATTATTTCATGAGGAGTCGAAGTGAGGGATTTCGTGCCCTCCTCGCCCAACCCTCAATCACCTTCAGCTGGTAATCTTAGTCGTTTCATTCTTACTATGTGAAGTCATTTCTTGATTGGTTTCTGTGATTCCACGCCGCTACTTTGAAGTATGTCGAGCATGCGCGCTGGCGGGCTCTTCACGAAATCCCTCACTTCGACTCCTCATGAAATAATGATCAACCTTCGAACTGGTAAGTTCTCGTTCAATCTTACTATTCTCTGCCACAGAAGGTAGTTGAGGCCAGTTCATTGGCTATATTTAAGAGGGAGTTAGATGTGGCCCTTGTGGCTAAAGGGATCAGGGGGTATGGAGAGAAGGCAGGTACACGATACTGAGTTGAATTATCAGCCATGATCATATTGAATGGCAGTGCAGGCTCGAAGGGCCGAATGGCCTACTCCTGCACCTATTTTCTATGTTGGCACACTGGGCCATTCCCATTTGCCTGCATTTGGCCAGTAGGCCTCTAAACCCTTCCCATCTATATATCTGTCCAAATATCTTTCAGTGCCCATCATGTGCCCATCAACTCCCTCATATCAGTAGAATATCCACTCAGATTTTTTGTGTCCAAGTCTGTGTATAGAACTGGGACGCAAGCCTTTAACTCGAGAGCAGGAGAGCACCCCGCTGAGAAATCACAAAAACATAATTTAATGCAACAAATTATGTGTATGGAATAAAATCTCCGGGTTGTGCAGACATCCACCAAAGTAAAAGACTGTCTATTTACATCACTCTCTCGACTAAATTAATAAAATAACAGCAGGGACTCAAATGTAGAAACCTTTGATACTTGTTTTTAGGGCACTTTCGTATGGAATGATTGGAAGTTAACAGCAGGGAGAATGCCGGATCATTTGCCATCACTAATGCATTATTTAATTGCAGGCTAAATTTATCTTATCCACGAGTAATTTATGAGAACTATTACTTCGAAAGTTTTAAACTCCATTATGCCTTTGATAGGAAGGAAAGGAGGGCAGAAAAAAAAGAGCAGTGCTCAGTAATGCTGGTTTAGGAAGATGGATCACAGAACTATATTATGCAGCTGTAGAAACAAGGAACTGCAGATGCTGGTTTATGGCGAAAAACAGAAATATGCTGGAGTAACTCGGCAGGTTAAGTTGCATTCCTGGAGAGCATGGGTGGGTGACGTTTGTGGTTGGGACACTTCTTCAGACTGATTTAAGGAGGGGGAGGGGGAAGAGGAAAGAAAGCTAGAAGAAGGAAGGGGTGGGAAAAATGCTGGAGTAACTCAGCGGGTGAAGCAGCATCTCTGGAGAGAAGGAATGGGCGACGATTCAGGTAGAGACCCTTCAAACTTGTCATAGGAGGGGGAGGGGGCGGGACAAAGATAGAATTTAGGCAGAGACAGTAAGGCTAGAGGGGGAACAGGGAAGGGGATGGATAGAGAAAACAAGGGCTATCTGAAGTCAATGTTCATACCGCTGGGGTGTAAACTACCCAAGCGAAATATGAGGTGCTGTTCCTCCAATTTGCACTGGCCCTCACTCTGACAATGGAGGAGGCCCGGGACAGAAAGGTCAGAATGTGAATGGGAGGGGGAGCTGAAGTGCTGGGCCACCGGGGCCTCCACAGAACCAAACACAGTCAGTCAATGAGAAAGAATATGTACAAAATGCAAAATCAACAAATTTACCCCCTGGGGGAAAACTTACCCCAGGTTGGGTACTCTTGCTCTAAACTAAAATGCATTAAGTCACATTGCACTGGATTAAGAAGTTGAAACCAGGAAGTGCAGATGCAGTTTTACCAAAGAAAGGCACAAAAATACCGGAGTAACACAGAAGGAAAAAAGGTCTCACTTATGGAAGAAGGCTCCCACCCAGAAATGTCCGATCCACTTTCTTCAGAGATGCTGCCTGGCCTGCCGAGTTACCCCAGCATTTTGTGTCTTTCCTTTCAATGGATTACATTTAGTTTGCTGTTGGGATGCAAGCAGAAGCCTCCACACGGCGCATCCCGGGCAATGCTGACGACAGGAACTGTACCACAGTGACTGACTGAACTAGCCAATTCTGCAACCACCGACCGTCAACTGTCACTGACCGACCGGAAAGACGAGATATAGAAGATGGCCGGACACGAGGAAGTAGAAGAAGAATTTGCTGTTTTTCTGCCGAATTATTAAATCATTCATAATCTTACAAAGGTGGCTGACCAGAAGCTTTAATTGGTTTATGTTTCCACAGATGCTGCTTGAGTGGCTGCGATCTTCCAAGAGTCGAGTCAAGAGTGTTTTATTGTCATGTGTCCCAAACAGAACAAAGACATTCTTAATTGCAGAAGCACAACAAAATATGTAAGCAGCACATTTCAGCATTTGTGTTTGTGTTCCAGACTCCAGCATCTGTAGTCTTATTTGTCCTGCCCATAATCTCATTCCACCCAACTATTTGTCTTTGCTTATCATAACCCCCATAGTTAGGTCTGAATTATTTAAATTATTATATATTTTTAATTTATATTTTTATTAGAAGCAGTGTACAAAAGTATAAACTGCGGCATATAACAAAGATTAAATGGAAAAAGAAAGAAAGAGCAAGAAAGGGAGGAAGTGAATTGGAAAGTTAATGTGTAAGAATAGAACCCCTTAACTACTAAATGAGTGTAATCAAGGGGTGAGTAAGCAAAAACGTTGAAAAAATAAAAAGACAAAAACGAAAAAAAAGGGGGAAAAAACAAGAAGTGTTAATATACCTGCTTCATTTCTCACCACACCCATCTCCCAGTACGTAAATCGGGTTAATTTCAAAGTTGTGTTGCACCATGCTATCCTTGTAATGAATCAATGAAAGGAGACCATATCTTCGAAAATTGCTCTGATTTTCCTGCTAAGACAAGTCTCATACCTTCAAGATGTAGCGTCTTGGACATTATTTAAATTATAATAGCAAGCATCCGGAATACCAAATCTTGTGAATCTAACTGCAAACAGTTTTAGAGCACTTTGTGTCTTTTTTTTTATTTTTAAAGAGGCCGTTTTTTCATATAGTTTCTAACCAATGCTTGCACTTTGCAACCAGTTCACCGAGCACTATCCAGGAGCTTCGTCTGCAGTTCTATCTTCCCTGGTTGTTTCAGGGACAGGACATGTCACATAACTTTCCAAAGGGAGAGGAGTTAGTGGGTCAGTCATCCTTAATTTTCAATACTAACATAATTTTGTAGCCATCCAGCACAGAAACAAGCTCTTCAGCCCAACTCCTCCGTGCCGACCAAGATGTCCTATCTAAGCTAGTCCCATCTGCCCGTGTTTGACCCATATCCCTGTAACTTAGTTTAGTGACACGGCACTGAAACAGGCCCTTCAGCCCACCCAGTCCAGCAAACACTAACACTATCCTAGACTAGGGACAATTTTTACAATTTCTACCAAGCCAGTTGGCCTACAAACCTGTACGTCTTTTGAGTGCTGGAGAAAACCCACGCAGGTCACGTGGAGAATGTACAAACTTCGCGAAGACAGCACCCTTAGACAGGATCAAACTCTGATCTCTGGTGCTGTAAGGCAACAACTCTACCGCTGCTCTAAAAACTTCCTATCCATGCACTTGTCCAAGTGTCTTTTTAATGTTATTATATTTCCATCAAACTTATGTTAATATCATGGATCACAATAAAAGTACCAAGTTTGATTATTTTAGATTTATGATGCAAAAAAAGATATAGAGATGATATGTTCACTTTAGTTAGCAAGGGCTGGAAACGTGTAGATGTGACAGGCCTACCTGTTGTCCACAAAGCTGACAGCATAGTTGACAGCTGGTCCTGCTGGTATGCCGGCATCTTTGAAAAATTGGATCCACTCTGACGTGGCTAAGGAGAAAAAAAGGTTTTATTTTAGAACTTCTAAAAATCCAACATGTCTTTTAAAAGTAGCGCAGGCATCATAAACAAAAGCACGTACAAGTGCGTCTTTGTCTATGTACTGATCCAGTGTTACTCCAGGGTAAACTCATAAATCACGTGAGCAGAATTAGGCTATCGAGTCTACTCCGTCATTCAATTGTGGCTGACATATTTTCCCCTTTTAACCCCAATCTCCTACCTTCTCCCCATAACTTTGCCCCCCCCCCCCCCCCACTACTCAAGAACCTGCCAATCTCCGCTTTAAAAATACACAATGACTTGGCCTCCACAGTTTCACCAGCCTCTGACTAAAGAAATTCCTCCTCATCTTCTATCTAAAGGTACGTTCTTTTATTCTGATTCTTTTGGCCGAATGAAAATTAGTAACTAAAATGTAACTGTACGCATACTGTACTCTTGAAGTAAAATGGTCCATTTGACCAGGGCACCATTTTGTGGTGCTCTCAATCAATTGAGAAGTCCCTTCCCATTTTTGGACTCTGGGCCTCACGTTTATTGCCCATCCCATCCCTAATCTATTGACCTTCGAGAAGGCCGTGGTGAGCTGCCTTCTTGAGTCACCAAAATCATAGCGGGTGAAGATACTTATCTCCCCAGTGTTGTTAGGCAGGGGTTTCAGGATGCAGTCCCAGATGCGATGAAAGAACAGCAATATATTTTCAACTCAGAGTGTTGCACGACCTGGAGGGGGCAGCCTCACAGGGAGGGTGGTGCCACCATACACCTGCTGCCCACATCCTCCTTGGTGTGTTAGACACCATGGTTTTAGAAGGTGCTGTCGGGGCATACGGGTAACTGCACTGTATTCTGCAAATGGTACACAATGCGGTCATGGCGTGTGCTGCTGGTAATCTGTGGGATTAACTATATTCCGAGTTGAGAGAGATTTCTAGAGTCTTGGGGAATCAGGAATAATGGGAATTAGGAAGGAAAAATGAGTTAAAGCCAATGTCGCAGCAAGGAACTGCGGATGTTAGTTTACAAAAAAAGACACAAAACACTGGAGTAACTCAGCCACTGAGCAATTAAGACAATGTTACTGCATGGCATTGCTAAATCAAGAGGGTAGACAACTTACTCAGAGCTTCTCTTTGCAATCTTAAGTTACTATTTTAACATTAGATCTAATGCTGTTTGAAAGCTTGGCTTTGAATTTCATCCATAGCTGGAATACCGCTGTGACCGGCAGCTGAGACATGCAGCAACCGAAGGTCACTTGGCCACCGAGCCCCAAAGACAAGCGCTGGGATCAAAATAGCACCACACATGTGACAGAGAGCACGACTACAAAATAAAACTGCTTGCAAGCGGGGTTGCAAACTGCTTTCCAACATGAGTAACACACCACTGGAGATCAGTAGATTCTTGCAGGGTTAGCAGCACAGAAGCTAAAGAAACACCTCTACACACAGGGGATAGCAGGAATTTGGCATGCTCTGAAGCCGATAGTAAAATGGTCATGGATTGGGGTTTATTAAACAAATGTGTTAAGAGAAATGCGGTAAAGGAAAACAAATAAAATTGCAGATCACCCATTGAAAGACAGGACAGAGCCTCTTCCTGATCCACTGCATCAAACCACGGGAACATCAGGGAAGAGGTACCGTCGGATAAAGGGATGTAAAATGAAAGGTTTCCATTGGGTAGATGTGTGGGATAATTGAAAATGAATGATCAAAAGTGTAAAAGAATCAACAACGATGGCAGCAATTTGTTTTCAATTCAACGAGTCAAGAATATTGAACTTGCACAAATTGAGCATTTAAGATGAATAATAGGGTTAGCACTTTTGGGAAGAATCGGGATAATGACAGCACTGCATATTTCTTACAACCCAGCGCTATCAACATTGATTTCTCTAATTTCAAGTAACTCCTGCATTCCTCCCGTCCCTCTCTAGTTGTCCTACTAGTTCCACTGTTCGCATCCTTGTATCCCTGTCGTTAGCATTTCTTCCCCAGCTAACAATAGGCCATGATGAACTCCACCCTTCCTGAGGCCGTCTGTTGCACTCCATTTTTTGTTCTGACCTTTTCCATCTTTCAGACTGAGGAAGAGTTTTGACCCGAAACGTCACCTATTCCTTTTCTCCAGGGATGCTGCCTGACCCGCTGAGTTACTCCAGCATTTTGTGTCTCTCTTCGGGACAATTGTATAACAGTGAGAGCAGAAATGCGATGGTTGGGCGATGTGAAATAGGATGGAGGTGTCATGAGGACTAAAGACATCAACTTGGAGCAGTTAGATTGAACGGCCCCTTTCTGTGTTTAACGCTAACATATGGACTATATTAAGAGTGGAATGAATTCTGTGCTATTTACTCTTTAAGTACCAAGTAGATCTTTTTTAACTGACATACCACTTCAATGAACAAGTGAATAAATTCAATTGTAATTTTTTGGTATCTATATCAAGTTGACAAATCCAGAAACAGCATATTAATTCACAGTATTCCTGCATCGAGGGAATTTTAGTCTGCCTTCAGGGAGACAGAGATATTCACTGGTCTCCAGAACAAATTAATTGGTGATTGCTACAAATAGCATGTTCAGCTCCCATAAACACATTGAAACCGCTTGAGGAAACGTGCATTAGCACTGAATCCAAGACGGTATTTTCAGATGACCAGGACTTAAAAGGGTAGAGTGAGTATAAGGCCCTGTCTCACGGTGCGAGTTGACACACGAGTGACCCAGAGTGACAGACTCGTGGTTGTGTACGATATTCCAAGTTGATGTGCAAGTGTTTGTGGCGAGTTCCCACGGGTATGGTAATCTACGATGTTCCGAGATCGTCTCCAGAGTTACCAAGTTCCCCTCCCGTTTGCTCTTGAGTTACCAAGTTCCTCTCCCGCTCAGGACGTGTGTTGTTGCTGCAGTCCGGGATTCGCATTTAAAGCACTCGGTTATCTTCAGCAGTTCAGGCGAGGACAGATTTGGGGGGGTGGGGGGGGGGGGCGAGGGATGGTGGAATTGGGAGAAGGCAAAGACTATGGGTGGGGAGGAGTGAGAGGGGGGCTAGGAACGGCATCTGCGAAACGGGTAGTTAGGGTCCCGGCCCGAAACATCCCTATACATTTTATGATTTCCCTCCAAAGATGCAGTCTCCCGTGGTTTGTTTGCACAACTCTCTCCCCTCTCTCTCCCAACATTAGGTGGGGGGGGGGGACGACAAGATAGTTTAAACGGACCTTACCCCCACTTCATGCTTCTGTTGTGCATAATTCAGCAGTAAAACCTCTCTTCCCCTTACCCAGCGACGCCCGATTCCTCGCACCCCCACAAGTTCACATCGACGAGGGAAGAATGAGCGGGGAGTCTGAAGAAGGGTCCCGACCCGAAACATCACCCATTCCTTCTCTCCAGATGCGATGCCTGTCCCGCTGAGTTACTCCAGCATGTTTGTGTCTATTGTCGGTGTAAACCAGCATCTGCAGTTCCTTCCTACACACCGACAGTGAAGTGCCTCGGCCAAATTAGGAACATTAGGATTCTCTGATGTGAAGGTAGTCTGGTTTGCGTTTCTTACACTTGATCATATCCGAAACTAAAGTATAGATAGACACAAAATGCTGGAGTAACTCAGTGGGACTGGCAGCATCTCTGGAGTGAAGGAATGGGTGGCGTTTTGGGTAAGTCTGAAGAAGGGTCTCGACTCCATTCCTTCTCTCCAGAGATGCTGCCTGGTCCGCTGAGTTACTCCAGCATTTTGTGTCTATTAAAGAGTTCCCACGGTAGACGCACGGGCCACTACGATATAACTCTGAGTTTAAATGTTTCAATTTTAAACTTGACCACGAAATTTGACTCGTGGAAAAAGTCAAACATGTTTGACTTTTTTCACGAGTTCACAAGTTTCACGGGTACCTGCCGTTAGCGCCACGAGTGGACAAGTTGATCGCGCGAGTTCCGACGTTCCCGCTACGTTGGCTGTACGTGATCACCACGAGTGAAAACTCGGGGTCATTCGTGAGCCAACTCGCACCGTGAGACAGGGGTTTTAGCCTCCATGGCCAGAGTGAGGTTCACCGTAAATTGAAGGAGCAGCACCTCATATTTCGCTTGGGCAGTTTGCACCCCAGCAGTATGAACATTGACTTCTCTAATTTCAGGTAGTCCTTACTTTCTCCTCCCCTTCTCAGCTCTCCCTCAGCCCTCTGGCTCCACCTCTTCCTTTCTTCCTCCCGCCCCCCCACCCTCACATCAGTCTGAAGGGTTTCGACCTGAAACGTTGCCTATTTGCTTCGCTCCATAGATGCTGCCTTACCCGCTGAATTTCTCCAGCATTTTTGTGTACCTTAAAAGGGTAACTAGGAGTGTAACATGTTTTGTAATTAATAGACAGCATTTCCACCAAACACAATCTCATGTATCATTAATAACGTTTGCTTAAGCTTTCTCAATGTAATCAAATGTTAAAATCTGAAAGTCTGAAGAAGGGTCTTGTCCCAAAACATCACCCATTCCTTCTCTCCAGAGATGCTGCCTGTCCTGCTGAGTTACTCCAGCACTTTGTGTCTACCTTCGATTTAAACCAGCATCTGCAGTTCTTTCCTACACAAATGTTAAAATCCTTTTTTCTACTGAAAGCTGTCATTTATCTTCAAATGCAATCATGCTTTTTTGATCCTCCAGTGTTTCAGTCCTTGATTCTCAGTCTGCAGAAGGGACCTGACCCAAAACATCACACAGCCTTTTTTCCAGAGATGCTGACGGATCTGTTGAGTTACTCCAGTATTTTGTGCCTTTGGTATAAACCAGCATCCGCAGTTCCTTGTTTCTATTTCTTTATAAATATTTGTACCTTTGAGTTTCAAATTATAAGGTTTATAAATCAAATGTCATCACCAGTGCATGCATTTTTTTTTGAAAGTCCAGTATAGATTATACACAATTGCCTAAAACTGCTTCAATTCTTTCATGTGCTGTTTTACACTGAAGATTGACAGCAAAATGCTGGAGTAACTCAAAAGGTCAGGCAGCGTCCCTGGAGAAAAGGAATAGATGATGTTTCGAGTCGAGACCCTTCTCCATAATTCTTTCATATTCTGTTTAAGGACTGGGACCACAAACAAATCTTTTTCGCTTCCACAAACTGACACAGAGTGTCGCAGCTGTTTTGCCCGATGTCACAAACTCCTCATAAGGCAAATGATCAGTTGGTCTATTTTTGGCTGGGGCAGTCATGACATTCTCTGCGACAGTACAACTGCTTTCAAAGATGCCACCTGTGATGTAGAAGTCTGAGGTCCTTGCCACTGAGTCTACATTCTACACCACCTCTCAATCCTGCTACAATGTTAAATGATGGAAAAGGATTTTCCCAAATTAACACGATAAAAGTAAGAAAACAAAACCTATAACTGTTCAATTGTTGGATTAGCTGAAATAAAAGGCACTAATATCAAACTTTGCACTAAAGACTGTCACAAAAGACCATGCAATAATGTCAAACTTTTAATGTCAATACTCGTTTCTTCACTGGTGTTTAAACTCTGCATCGCAGATGGGCGTCAGGGCCCATCAGTGAGATGGCGATGGGTTCAGGACCAGAGATCAGGCAGAGGGGGTCCAGGGCCGGGGGGGGGGATGATTCAGGGGCAGATGGGAGGGGGGGGGAATCGGGCCGGATTGGGGGAGAAATCGGGGCCAGATCTAGGGGGGGGGGGGGAAGAATCGAGGCTAGATTGGGAGGAGAAACCGGGGCCAGATGTTTTGGGGTGGGGGGGAAGGAGGAAATTGGGGACAGATTAAGGGGGGGGGCAAATGGGAGAGGGGCGCAGGGTTTTTTTTGGGGGGCAGAGTTTGAAAGGGGGAGGCAGAGTTTGTGAGGGGGGGTTACACAAAAGGCTAGAGAAACTCAGCGGGTGCAACAGCAGCATCTAAGGAGCGAAGGGGATAGGCGACGTTTCGGGCCGAAACCCTTCTTCAGACTTTCAAACAGAGTTTGTGAGGGGTCGGGGCCAGCGGTGGGGTGGAGTAGGAATTAGGGCCGAGGAGAGATGGGGATCGGGGCTAGAGGTGAGGAGAGTTTCGCCCCCCCCGAGGCGATGGGGAGGGGTTGGGACCAGGCAAGGGAGGGGATCAGGGGCAAGAGAGGGGGGGGGGGGGGGGTCCTCGCCCTCTCCCAGGCCCAGATCCCTATCTCCCGCCTCCTTGTACACCCCACCCCCCCCCCCCACCACAACCCCACCCCCCTCCCGCTGAAGCCGCTGCCCCGATTCCTGGCCCTGGCCGCCAGGGAGGGGGAACCGGGAACCGGGAGCCGCTTGAGCCACCGCCCCCGGGGAGTGGGGGGGGGGGGGGGGAGCAGGAGCCGCTTTACCCGCCCCTGGGTCTGGGTTTGGGCCCGTGTCCGCCCGGGGAACCCCAGCCCCAGCTCCAGCTCCAGCCGCCGCCCGGCCCCGGCCCCGGCCCGCGCTTACCGAGAGTCACCGACACCATCTTGGTTCCGCGGAGTCCCCACACGTCATCTCCGGGCGCCGGCGGAAGCGAGGCGACGTCCCGTTGCTATGGGGGGGGGGGGGGGAGGGGGGCGCTGCCTGGCAACCGGGACAATGGGCAACAACAGGCCCAAAGCCTGACCATGGTGGGCAATTATCTAACCAGAGATAAGGCCCAATATCTGCATCTTGGTTCTTGGTTACTTGGTCCTCCTGGAATTTAAACTGGAGGTGGTGAAGGGAGGGGTTTAGTCAGAGATGGTTATTGGGAAGAAAGTGCCACTTTGAATTTAGTTGCATCTGGCTGGGCAACCGTGGCTTGGTGGAGATTATTCCATGCTATAATAGTGCGTGGGAAGAACAAATTGCTGTACACATCTGTCTTTGAGGCTGGGACCACAAATTGGATCGAATGCCCTCGTCTGCTCCTAATTGGTTTGGGGTTGGTGTAGGTCTTGTGATCTATGTCTAGCTGACCATTTAATATTTTGTAAAAACAGGTCTAACGGTGAGCTTCACGTCTGTCTTGGAGAGGGTTCCACCCCAGAGAATTCAGAAGTTTGGTGACACTCGCTTATCTCTCGTAGGTGTTAGTAACAAATCGAGCGGCCTGTCTTTGGACACGTTCGATGGATGAAATGTTTTTATCTGCATCAGGGGGACCATGGTGGGCAATGATCTAACCAGAGATAAGGCCCAATATCTGCATCAGGAGGACCACAGTGAGCAATTATCTAACCAGAGCTAGGCCTAGTAGTCAACCACTGAAGTAACTGGGGCAATTAATAACAGCCACATATCAACCATTGTCAACAATGCAGCCCAATATCTGCCAGGGTTGCCATGTTGAGCAATAAGGTAACCTTATTAGCAGTACACCCCAGTGGTCTGAACATTGACTTCTCTAACGTCAAGTAACATAGAAACATAGAAAATAGGTGCAGTTGTAGGCCATTCAGCCCTTCAAGCCTGCACCACCATTCAATTTGATCATGGCTGATCATCCAACTCAGTATCCTGTACCTGCCTTCTCTCCAAACGTGGAGAACGTGAATAGGCGATGTTTTAGGGCAGGTACCTTCTTCAGCCTCAAGAAGAGTCCCAACCCAAAACATCACCTATCCACTTAGTGCAGAGATGCAGCCTAACCTGCTGAGTTACTTCAGCATTTGTGTAATTTTGGACAGAGGAAATACAGTAGTTGAGGAAGGTACAATAAGAACATTTAAAAGACATCTGGTTATATACATCAGGGCTGCCAACATTGGGTGAGAGTTGGGAGTGAGAAATTGCGAAAGACCAAGCCTGAGGGAACGTAGCGACCGAGGTGGGGGAGAGGGGGGTGTCCCCCCTCCCATTGGTACTTGGCATTTGCTTTTTTCAGCTTGAAATGTTCGATCTGGTTCATACTGTAGTGAGTCTTTTAACTTACACTTGAATGCAATATTTATGCTTTTAATTGGATTGGCTATGAATAATGTTAGGCTAAATTACATTCCTAATTACTAGAGCCAGGATTTTGTCATAAATGCCATGTGCCTTTTCATGCCTTTTTTGATGATTTCATCAGGATAATGCCTTTTTCACGATCGCGTGCCTGTCAGCCTTTTTTTCCTGTTTTGCTAAAAGGTTGTGCTATTTTCTCTGGTTATATCATGATTACAATGACGTTTTCTATGTTAACACGTTAATATTAATTTTATTATTACCGTGTTAACATAATAGAACGTACAAGAAAAATCCATCACTGGGGTGAAACCGGGAGCGCCACTTTCGGTCATTCATTAGTACGTGCCTCTGCCCACTGGTTCAGTCTTCTCCAAGATCTATTTAAGAAAAAACTGCAGACGCAAATTGAAGGTAGACAAAAAATGCTGGAGAAACTCAGCGGGTGAGGCAGCATCCACATCTAAGGGGAGAAGGAATGGGCGACGTTTCGGGTCGAGACCCTTCTTGAAATGAAATGAAATGCTACCTTTATTGTCGTTGTCTTGCAGTCATACACATAATAAAAAACAAAACACACAATAAACACAAATTTAACATCCACCACAGTGAGTTCACCAGCCACCTCCTCACTGTGATGGAAGACAAAAGTCTTAAAGTCTTTGTCTCTTCACTCCTCTTCTTCAGACTGATACGGGGGGGGGGGGGGGGGAAAGAAAGGAAGAGGTGGAGATAGTAGGACCAGAAGGAGAGCTGGGAAGGTGGAGGGGGAGGAGGGGGAAGACAAGGGCTATATAAAATTAGAGAAGTCAATGTTGATACTGCTGGGGTGTAGCCTACCCAAGCGAAATACCCAAGCTTGTCTCCTCACTACATTTACTGCTGGCTCCAGTCTCAAATCTGAGTTTTCGAGTGATCTGTGTAAGGCATTCATTGATGTTGGAATTCCACTGTGAAAATTGGGAAACAGATCTCTTAGAGGCTTATTAGAGGAATACACAGAGGAACACATACCAAACGAGTCATCGTTACGGAAAAATTATGTTGACAGCAACTTCAACATTGTTCTGCAGAAAATTAGAGATGAAGTTGCATGCAACAAAATATGCATCTCAATAGACAAGACAACCGATGCTGTGGGGAGATATATTGCCAATGTGGTCATAACTGGAGGCAGGTCAACCATCAAAGGAGTATTTGTTGACATCGGAAGTATTGGAGAAGTCAAACAGCTCAAGTATTGCTCAGTTGTTTAATCTTCACTAGCTGTACTTTGGCCAGAAGGTATAAAACACGCAAATATTCTGTTTGTGACTTCAAGTTTTATTCCCCAAAATGTAGGATTTGACATTCTTAGCTCAAGGACTTCATATAATTGCCAAGCACATACGTAGCTTGTTTCCAAATGTCGATCGCCTAGATTCCAATGTCAAGAAAATCTTCCTCAAAGCACCGTCACGTGTGCAGTTGTTCAAGGAAATGGCACACGAGATTCCGCTACCTCCTCAGCCCATTTTGACTAGGTGGGTACATGACTGTACTCTACTATGCTGCAAATTTTGAAAAGATAAAATAAATCGTCAACTGTTTTGACCAAGAAGAATCTGCTGCAGTCAGGATCGTCAGTGAAATCATGCAGAAAAAGTCCCTCCAACGCGATCTTGTGTTTATTGCTTCCAATTTTGCAAACTTGCCACAAGCTATCACTTCCCTTGGCGAAACATTAGTGAATAACTTGCAAAGTAACTGACGATATTCGTAAAGTTCTTGGCGATGTAGGTAAAGACATACAAGGAAAATGTGAGAGAGTGATTTTAGCTAACAAATAACTTGAAGAAATACAAAACATAGCTAAAGTTCTCAAAGGTCGTAGTAATGCACAAGATATCAACTTGAATATAGAGTCTGTACCCTGTTTCAGGTATGCACCAATGACCTCAGCTGAGGTAGAAATAAGTTTTTCACAACTGAAGCATATTCTGTCTGACAGACGGCATAGTTTAATACCAGATCATTTGAAAGAAATGCCAGTAAATATGTGCAACCAGGCAACTTTGGTCATTTAATGTAGTATACCTTTATATTACCATTTTTAACCATATTTTGGTGGTGGAAATAAATTCCTTTATGCCTTTTTTGTCAATAAATGCCTTTTTTGTGCCTTTTTTGTAATTTTATTATGCCTTTTTGCCTACCTATTTCAGAGTTTTTTTGTGCCTAAACATCCTGGCTCTACTAATTACATTCCACAGTAGAGCCAGGTTCGGATCAACAGGTGCAGCACATGAATGATCTTAGTGTATTCATGTATGGAAATCAGTTTATAATCAAACACTTGGCCCATGTTGACCAACCTGGGTCTCACTGCACACTTGGTACTACTCCTGACCCTGACTCCAGTTGCATACCTTCTCATTCCTGACCCCGAGTCCAGCCTTACACCTTTCCCCCTATTCTACCCTGATCATAGCTGCTTATCTGCTTAGGTTCCCAGTGCTGAACACTCCCATTGTCCCAGCTTTGACTGCACACCCAGTACTATTCCAGACCTTGACTCTGGATGCACACTTGGCCTTGCTCCTAGCCCCTCTGCACTGACAATATATCTGGCCCACACATAAAGCCCCATATCTGACCCCCTGGACTTAACCTATTACGTTCAAGTCCACAGGTGCTTATCTAATGCAGTAATAGAAACATAGGAACATAGAAAATAGGTGCAGAAGTAGGCCATTCAGCCCTTCGAGCCTGCACCGCCATTCAATGTGATCATGGCTGATCATCCAACTCAGTATCCCGTACCTGCCTTCTCTCCATACCCCCTGATCCCTTTAGCCACAAATGCCACATCTAATCCCCTCTTAAATATAGCCAATGAACTGGCCTCAACTACCTTCTGTGGCAGAGAATTCCAGAGACTCACCACTCTCTATGTAAAGAATGTTTTCCTCATTTCGGTCCTAAAGGAATTCCCCCTTATCCTTAGACTGTGACCCCTTGTTCTGGACTCCCCCAACATCGGGAACAATCTTCCAGCAACTAGCTTGTCCAACCCCTTAAGAATTTCGTAAGTTTCTATAAGATCCCCCCTCAATCTTCTAAATTCCAGCGAGTACAAGCCGAGTCTATCCAATCTTTCCTCATATGAAAGTCCTGACATCCCAGGAATCAGTCTGGTGGGGCACTTCACGGACCAAATTTTGCATAACAAAATTTGCTACATCCATTGGCTTCCTTGTTATCTAACATGCTAGTTACTTTGTCAAAGAAGTCATCTAAAATGAGTACCTCTTTCTTGGTTTTTCCCCATATCCCTTGATTTTGCTAGCCCCAAGAGCTAAATGTAACTCTTTCTTGAAAACATCCAGTGAATTGGCCGCCACTGCCTTCTGTGGCAGAGAATTCCACAGATTCACAACTCTCTGCGTGAAGAAAGATTGGCCACATCTCAGTCCTTTCCTAATTGACCTACCCTTTATTCTTAAACCGTGACCCCTGGTTCTGAACTCCCCCAACATCGGGACCATTTTTCCTGCAGTTACAGAAAGTGAAAATCTAGCAAGCAAGCAGGATGCTTTCTCCAACCACCCCCATTTGAAGGCCACTATCTTCCACCATTTCTACCCAGTGCTTGCTACTTACTCCCAGCAGCCACTGATTGTCCTCCAGGCTGCACCGAGCCACAGCCTGATCCATGCCGGTCACCTGGGCGAATTCGGCACAGAGACTCTCATTGCAACGGCGCAACGCTTCCGACAGCATGGGACTCTTGCACTGAGTCTGCTCCATGGCCAGAGCTGCAGTGAACGACTTGCCAGCCCAGCAAACACTCGTCAGCCCGGCAAACACTCGCCAGCCCCGGCTCCCTGTCCGCATCTGTCCCCGCCGCTGCTTCTGCTTCCATTCTTCCCTCAGCCCCAGCTCTCCAACACCCGTGGCCCATGCAGTTTTGAAATTTTCGTTGATCACAGAATTTCTCACGACAGAGCGTGAGAAATTTGTGATCAGTGTGAGAATTTGGCCAAATGCGTGTTTCTCACGCTCAATGCGTGAAAGTTGGCAGCCCTGTATACATGGACAGGAAAAGTTGAGAGAGATATGGGCCAAATGTAATCAGAATAGGACTAGCCTAGGTGGGCATCTTGGTTGGCATGGGGCAGTTGGGCTGAAGGGCCTGTTTTGTGCTGCATGACTATGAATCATAGGAGGCACACTAAAAATAACCAGGCTGATTCCTGGGATGTCAGGACTTTCATATGAGGAAAGACTGGATAGACTCGGCTTGTACTCGCTGGAATTTAGAAGATTGAGGGGGGATCTTATAGAAACTTACAAAATTCTTAAGGGGTTGGACAAGCTAGATGCCGGAAGATTGTTCCCGATGTTGGGGGAGTCCAGAACAAGGGGTCACAGTCTAAGGATAAGGGGGAATTCCTTTAGGACCGAGATGAGGAAAACATTCTTTACACAGAGAGTGGTGAGTCTCTGGAATTCTCTGCCACAGAAGGTAGTTGAGGCCAGTTCATTGGCTATATTTAAGAGGGAGTTAGATGTGGCACTACCTCAGATATGGGAGGTAGACAAAAATGCTGGTGAAACTCAGCGGGTGCAGCAGCATCTATGGAGCGAAGGAAATAGGCAACATTTCGGGCCGAAACCCTTCTTCAGTGATATAGGGTGGGGAGGGGGGGCGGGAAGAAAGGGAGAGGAGGAGCCAGAGGGTTGAGGGAGAGATGAGAAGGGGAGGAGACAGTAAGGGCTACCTGAAGTTGGAGAAGTCAATGTTCATACCGCTGGGGTACAAACTACCCAAGCGAAATACGAGGTGCTGCTCCTCCAATTTCTGGTGGTCCTCACTCTGGCCATGGAGGAGGCCCAGGCCAGAAAGGTCGGATTCGGAATGGGAGGGGGATATGGGGCTTTATTGTTAATTATAGATAGAAGATCCTGAAAACGCAGATCATTCTGTTCTTTAGGTCTGATGTTATTTTCATCCATGGCCTGTTCTGGTAATTTATGTCGTGTTATTAAGATTTAGAGAAAATACACGTGAACAGGAGTACTTGAGACAATGTGTCTGCATTTAGAAGTATCCAAGCTCAGAGAGCAACAGCAACACAATAATTTATTTGCAAAGATCACTGATACAAGATTCCAGTATCAACTGATAGTATTAACATTTTGTTTCCATTAAACAATCTCTGTATCTTCATTTGTGTGTCCACACATGGCTGTAACTATTTGATAGGAAATATTTCCAGGTGTACTCTCAAAAACAGTATAACTTCCCTGGAGAATCACAAATCGCTATCATCAAGGCCTCAGAGAATAAAGTTCTCTGTTGAATGAGTAGATCACATTATGTGAATTGATTCATAGGGCCATATAGCACAGAAAGCGAATGGTATGTTAGCTTTCATAGCAAAAGGATTTGAGTATAGGAGCAGGGAGGTTCTACTTCAGTTGTATAGGGTCTTGGTGAGGCCACACCTGGAGTATTGCGTACAGTTCTGGTCTCCAAATCTGAGGAAGGACATCATTGCCATAGAGGGAGTGCAGAGAAGATTCACCAGACTGATTCCTGGGATGTCAGGACTGTCTTATGAACAAAGACTGCATAGACTTGGTTTATACTCTCTAGAATTTAGGAGATTGAGAGGGGATCTTATAGAAACTTACAAAATTCTTAAGGGGTTGGACAGGCTAGATGCAGGAAGATTGTTCCCGATGTTGGGGAGGTCCAGGACAAGGGGTCACAGCTTAAGGATAAGAGGGAAATCCTTTAGGACCGAGATGAGAAGGACTTTTTTCACACAGAGAGTGGTGGGTCTCTGGAACTCTCTGCCACAGAGGGTAGTTGAGGCCAGTTCATTGGCTATATTTAAGAGGGAGTTAGATGTGGCCCTTGTGGCTAAGGGGATCAGAGGGTATGGAGAGAAGGCAGGTACGGGATACTGAGTTGGATGATCAGCCATGATCATATTGAATGGCGGTGCAGGCTTGAAGGGCCGAATGGCCTACTCCTGCACCTAATTTCTATGTTTCTATGTTTCTAAACAGGCCCTTCAGCCCAACCACCCGACCAAGATGCCCCATCTATACTGGTCCCACCTGCCTGCATTTAAGACATATCTCTCTAAACCGCGCCTATCCGTGTACCTATCCAAATGTCTTTTAAATGTTGTTAAAGTACCTCATTCATCTACGTTCTCTGGCAGCACATTCCATATAACTGTGTGAATTGTTGAACAAAATCCATAAAACACAAATAACAATCTACACTACTAAGTAAGAATTTCATTTTACATGTAACATTATGATCAATAAACAGGACCTCATATTTCACTTACAACACAACGGTATGAATATTGATTTCTCTGACTGCAAGGAACCCTTGCATCCCATCTCTCTCTCTCTCCGTCCCTCCCCCACTCTAGTCGCCTTACTAGTTTCACTGTCATTCTGTTGAGTTTCACTGTCTGTACAACTCATTATCACCTACACCACAGGCAACAATGGACCATTGTGGGCTCCAACGTTCTTTGATCATCGTTGAGTTTCATTTTATTAAAAGAACGTAGTCACTGAGGGGGTTGCAGAGAGGATGTACAAGACTGACGGACGTACAAATAGTTGCAGATGCTGGAAATCTGAAATAAAAATCTAAAAATAAAAGCAGTAAATAAGGTTGGGTTGGTTTTGAGTTGGAGCCCTTCTTCAAACAAATAAAACAAATGTAAACTTGGTATGCTTTAAACATTTATTGAGCGGAGATTAAAGATAAAATATAGGGAAATAATTCCATTTAAGTTGCATAAAGTGTGAGTACTTAAAACATCCTATATTGTAATTAAAGCATAGCAACCTCTTTGCCCCTGTTAATATGCATTTAACTTTTAAATCTGTGAGAAATTTGAAAGTGTTATGGTTTCTAAAGTAATGTTTAATAAATTATACCTGTATTTTTTTCCCGTGTCTTATCTTTATTCTGTGCTTAATAAAATGTTTAAAATTTACCAAGGTTCCATTTATCTGAAGATGACCACGCATCTTATATCTTAACTCAGACCTTTCATTTCACAGACTTACATCTTCAATTTATATAGATGAGGAGAATATTTACCTTCCTTCGATGGCAGTTCGATAGGGAAAGAGGCAGTGGGAGATATTAAAAAAAGCCTCCAATATAACACTAGAAATATTCACCCACATCCTTCATTCACATATAACAGGCGGGGGGAGGAGAAATAAAACAACCAACAATTAGATAAGCAATTAGAAAGCTCTTTTAATTTAAAAAGATACAGCTTGGAAACAGACTCTTCGGCCCACCGAGTTCGCACTGACCATTCACACTAGTTCTCTGATACCCGCGTTTGCTTCCAACGCACCAGGGGCAATTTAACAGAGGCCAATTAACCTACAAACCCGCACATCTGGGATGTGGGAGGAAACCCATGCACCCTCAGGGAGAATGTGTAAAATTCCACGCGGATGGCACTGGAGGTAGGGATTACACCCGTGCCTCTGGTGCTGCGAGGCAGATGTTCTACCAGCTGTGCCACTGTTCTGGCCCGATCTCCAGGAGATACAGGGGCCAAGTTGTTGCCTCAGCTAACTCCATGCACATCAGGGACAAAATGGTGAAGTTGTAGGAGATATAGTACCACTTTTATTTAACAGCCACCAACAGCTTCATTTGTTTCATGGAATAATGGCTGTTGGGTCCAGAGCGGCAGGGCACTGGCCTTTTTAATCATTCTTGATTAATGAGGAAAGTGGAGAGATTACGACGTTTTGGTTTCGACACACCATGTACAAATACCACAACATCTTCCCTAACAGCTGCAAAGCAAACTTAGAAACAATTCTAACTTTAAAATGGAAAAATATGACATTTAATTGAACTGTGTTTGAATCTCGTCATTCTCTATCCAACTCGGTTTCCATATCTTCGATTTCCACCGGCTCCTCCTCATCGAAGTATCGCTCCTCTTCATCACGATTCACAATGTCAAGGTTGTCAAACTCTGGGTTGTCGTCAACAGTACTGAAAGGGGAATGGATATGGGTCTTAAATCAACCAAGTTATACAGAGGTCAGCTCAACAGTGTTTATTTATTCTCCAACCTTAAAGTAAGTTTCAGCTCCATGCTATTTTTTTCTGTGTCGGGTGATGGCAAAGACTAGAAAGCATTGCTCTAAGATGAGAGGGGCAAAGTTTAAAGGAGATGTGTGGGGCAAGTTTTAAACAGACGGTGTTGGGTGCCTGGGACTTGCTACCAGGGGTGTTGGAGGCAGATATAATAGTGGCATTTATGAGGATTTTAGATAGGCACATGGATATATGCAAAGAATGGAGGGATATGTGCAAGCAGTGAAGATTGGTTTAACTTGGCATCATGTATGGCACAGACATTGTGGGCCTGGTCTTGTGCTTTATTGTTCTATGTTCAAATGTTGAAACAAAATTCTTCCATTCATTCTGCACCTCGCAGATCTTCAGGATTTGAAATACTTTAGCATCACGATAGACTATATTAAATCTAGACTAAATTTGCACAGAAAAGTCAGCTCTGCACTAGGGCGGTGTTACTAAATATCCACTGATCAGCTTTGGGTATTGGTTGAGCAGCTGATCCATTGTCAATCCACATTCTGCTTCTCCTGTTCAAAATAGTAATCAGTGTGTGCTTCACGTCCACTCAAGAGACACAGATTTAATGTCTCATTCAAAAACAACATTTATGACAATAGACATAAGGAACTGTAGATGCTGTTTTACTGTAACAAAACACACATAGAGCTGGAGTAGCTCAGCGGGTCAGGCAGCATCTCTGGAGAATATGGATAGGTGGCATTTCGGGTCGGGACGCTTCTTCAGACAGTGAGGCACTCGGTATCGTACTGAACTGGCAGGCTTTGTCCTCCAGGCTCCCAATTTGTGAATCCTGCTCCTCCGTTTTATGGGTAGGAAGGAACTGCAGATGCTGGTTTAAACCAAAGATAGACACAATGTCAGAGTAACTCAGCGGGACAGGCAGCATCTCTGGAGAGAAGGAGTGGGCGGCGTTTCGGGTCGAGACCCTTCCTCAGTCTGTAGAAGGGTCTTGTCCCGAAACGTCACCCATTCCTTCTCTCCAGAGATGCTGCCAGTCCTGCTGAGTTACCCCAGCATTTTGTGTCCATCTTCTGTCTTATGGTCCCAAGGCACTAATGTGTGGGTAATGTTGGTACACGACCCACAGCTGACTGAGCCTTGCATCTCTGAAACGCTACAAACTGCTTCGTAGACAAGAGGATGCCAGGCCAGCTCGCATCAAATTACACTGTTGCTGGGGACATCAAATGATAAGCTGTTCTGTGGATTTCGTTAAAAAAATGTTAAGGATCAATCCTCCAGTGTAGGAGAACGGTTTTTCGGAAATCAGATGAAGCAAGGAGGGAAGCTTTCCTTTGATAGGAAGCCTCAGGAAGTCAGAAACTGCCACACAGCCGATTCGCTCTTCCTGAAATGCATCCACTTTGTAACTTAGGAAATAATGTAGCCAATTCATATCCAGCGAGATCTCACAAACAGCGGAGAAATAATGGCCACGCAACATACTTTCTTTTACCAATGTTGATTGCTCAGTAAATATTGGCCAGAGCATCAGAACATTCCTTGGTCGTTCTTCAAAACAATGACAGGGCAGCTCCTGCATCTTTCTCAAGTGGTGGATGGCGTTTGGCTTTAATATCTTACCAGAAACTCAGCACGTTTAACAAAGGAGCACTCTCTCGCAGCATTGTGACTCTCAGCCGAGATTTCTGCGCTGAGGCCACCGTTGACCATAAGACATAGGAGCAGATAAGGCCATTCAGCCCATCAAGTTTACTCTGCCATTCAATCATGGCTAATTTATTTTTCCCTCACAACCCCATTCTTCCTCCGCCTTCTCTTCGTAACTCTTGACACCCTCTAAAATCAAGAACCTATCAATCTCTACCTTAAAAAAACACAATATCATTCAGTCTTTAAAAGGCAGTCCAATAGGCCAAGTGGCTTCTGTCTGCGCTGTATACATGTTTAGAGGTACAGGGCAGAAAGAGGCCCTTCGGCCCATCATGTCCGCGCGGACCAGCGATCACCCCGTGGACTAATCTACATACACACAGTAGGGATAATTTTAACTACTTTCCAAAGCCAATTAACCTTCAAACCTGTATGCCATTGGCGTGTGGGAGGAAACCGGAGCACCCGGGGATAACCCACTTGACCACAGGGAGAGCGTACAGACTTCACCCAAAGTCAGGGTCGAACTTTAAGGATAAGAGGGAAGCCTTTTAAGACCGAGATGAGAAAATCATTTTTCACACAGAGAGTGGTGAATCTGTGGAATTCTCTGCCACAGAAAGTAGTTGGGGCCAGTTAACCATATAAACCATATAACAATTACAGCACGGAAACAGGCCTTCTCGGCCCTTCCAGTCCGTGCCGACCATTTATATTCCCCTAGTCCCATCTACCTGCACTCAGACCATACCCCTCAATTCCCTTCCCGTCCATATACCTATCCACTTTACTTTTAAATGTTACAATCGATCCTGCCTCCACCACTTCTGCTGGAAGATCATTCCACACAGCCACCACTCTCTGAGTAAAGAAGTTCCCCCTCATGTTACCCTAAACTTCTGTCCCTTAATTCTCATGTCATGCCCTCTTGTTTGAATCTTCCCTACCCTCAATGGGAAAAGCTTATCCACGTCAACTCTGTCTATCCCTTTCATCATTTTCAAAACCTCAATCAAGTCCCCCCTTGACCTTCTGTGCTCCAAAGAATAAAGACCCAACTTGTTCAACCTTTCTCTGTAACTTAGTTGCTGGAACCCAGGCAACATTCTTGGCAACCAGTTAATTGGCTATATTTAAGAGGGAGTTCGATGTGGCCCTTGTGGCTAAGGGGGTATGGAGAGAAGGCAGGTACGGGATACTGAGTTGGATGATCAACCATGACCATATTGAATGGCGGTGCAGGCTCGAAGGGCCGAATGGCCTACTCCTGCACCTATTTTCTATGTTTCTATAACGCACTTGGCCACAGGGAGGGTGTACAGACTTCAGGGTCGAACTCAGGTCTCAGGCACTGTCAGGCAGCAACTCTACTACTGAACCACTGTGCCATTCACTGTGTCTGAATGAAAGTTACCTGTAATCAAAGTCTCTGTCTTCTCCGTCTAGGAAGCGCTGGTGCATGCGGCTGACGAATTCGTCCCTCAGCATGCTCTTCTCATCGTCACTGGGCACCCAGTCCTCGGCATTAGACACAGGACTGTCCTCTGTATGGGAACAGGAGCAATGGAACAAGGTGGAACTCAAAACGGGAGTATAAGAGGTTGCTCCGAAGACCCAAACAGTGCACTAAAGCAGATGCTGTGTGATTTTTCTGTGTTGTATGCAAAACAAAGCATTTCACTGTACCCAAGTACATGTGACAATAAGTATCATTGAATCATTGAGATGCAGCATGGAGCAGTGCAGTAAAGGAGATTCTGAGAACGCTGGAACAGGATCAAAATTTGTTGCAATCGTTGTGGGCTGAATGGCCTCGATCTGCGCTGAAATCTACATAACGATGTGAAGCGCCTTACATGGCTACATCCCTGTTAAACAAACCTACGAATGGTGGAAAAGGAGTAGGTCAGGGAGATACAAGGATGCTGGAATCTTGAGTAAAACACAAAGTGCTGGAGTAACTCAGCAGTTCAGGCAGCATCTGCGGAGGGAATGAATAGGCGACATTTTGGGTTTTGACCCTTCTTTAGACTGCGATATTTTAGGTCGGGACCCTCCTTCAGATTGCCCAGTCTGAAGAAGGGCCCCGACCCTAAATATCGATATTCCATTCCTTCCACTGATGCTGGCAAACCCGCAGAGTTCCTCCAGCACTTTGTGTTTTAGGCCACTCGGCCCCTCAAACCTGCTCCAGACAGGACTTGGCAGTATTAGTAGGAAAACATAGCCCAAGCATGTCTTCAGAGGAGAAATCTGGAAGGAAGGTTTAGTGTAAGGATAACATTATAACATTAAGGTTTTGCTTTCAATTGGCAGAATTATTCTCTTCAGGGAAGATCTAAATCCAGAGATATTTTTTAAAAAAAGGCACCTTCATCCTCGTCTTCCTCTTCTTCACAGGCATCCTCTCTTTCTTGCTGCCACTGCAGTCTCTGCTGCACAATCTTTTCCTGATATGTGCTCATGAGTAGGTCGGTCAGAGTCATTGCAGTGCCCAGGTTCCTGCTGCTTTGAACCAACAGCTCCTCATTTGTCATGTACTGCCTGATGTACTGCTCGTAGAGCAGGGGATCTCTCGTTCGCATCTGCTCGTCGCTGAAGTATTCCCCATCTGTAGTGCAAAACCAAACACAGGTTAGCACAGTTGCTTCAAAGGACAGGCCACAAAAAATCCCAGCCACAGGTGCAGTGTGGAGCAAGATCCTGTGGGAGGTGCTATCGGAGTGACTTAAGTGAGTTGCGAGGATGTTCTTGGTTACTTGGTCCTCCAAAATATTCCAACTGGAATTTAAACTGGAGGTGGTGAAGGGAGGGGTTTAGCCAGAGAGGGTTATTGGGAAGAAAGTGCCACTCTAAATTTAGTTGCATCTGGCTGGGCAACCGTGGCCTGGTGGAGATTATTCCGTGCTTTAATAGTGCGTGGAAAGAACGAATTGCTGTACACATCTGTCTTTGAGGGTGGGATGTTGCCAGGATCTGAGCTATAGGGAGAGGTTGAGCCCGACTATGGGTGGACATGGGGATGGGGACTGGACTGTGTGCCTTCCCTCATAATGGGGAAACATTGTGGGGGGATGTTTTTTATGTTTAAATTTCTTTATTATTGTTATGTTTGTATTCTTTTTTTAATGTGCTGCATTGGCAATAAGCATTTCACTACACCAATTGGTGTATGTGACTAATAAAGAACCTTGAACCTTAATAAAGAATCTTCAGTAGGCTCAGACTCTATTCCTTGGGGCACAGTAGGATGAGGGGTGATCTTATAGAGGTGTATAAAATCATGAGACAAATAGATCAGGTAGATAGATACACAGAGTCTCTTGCCCAGAGTAGGCGAATCAAGGTACCAGAGGACATAAACATAGAAACATAGAAATTAGGTGCAGGAGTAGGCCATTCGGCCCTATGATCATGGCTGATCATCCAACTCAGTATCCCGTACCTGCCTTCTCTCCATACCCTCTGATCCCCTTAGCCACAAGGGACACATCTAACTCCCTCTTAAATATAGCCAATGAAGTGGCATCAACTAACCTCTGTGGCAGAGAGTTCCAGAGACCCACCACTCTCTGTGTGAAAAAAGTCCTTCTCATCTCGGTCCTAAAGGATTTCCCCCTTATCCTTAAGCTGTGACCCCTTGTCCTGGACCTCCCTAACATCGGGAACAATCTTCCTGCATCTAGCCTGTCCAACCCTTTAAGAATTTTGTAAGTTTCTATAAGATCCCCTCTCAATCTCCTAAATTCTAGAGAGTATAAACCGAGTCTATGCAGTCTTTGTTCATAAGACAGTCCTGACATCCCAGGAATCAGTCTGGTGAACCTTCTCTGCACTCCCTCTATGGCAATAATGTCCTTCCTCAGATTTGGAGACCAGAACTGTACGCAATACTCCAGGTGTGGTCTCACCAAGACCCTATACAACTGAAGTAGAACCTCCCTGCTTCTATACTCAAATCCTTTTGCTATGAAAGCTAAGGTTTAAACATAGGTTTAAAGTGAAGGGGAAAAGATTTAATAGGAATCTGATGGGTAACGTTCTCACGCAAAGGGTGGTGGGTGTGTGGTACAAGCTGCTGGAGGAGGTAGTTGAGGCTGGGGCTATCCCAACCTTTAAGACACAGTTAGACATACGTGGATAGGCCAGGTTTGGAGGGATATAGGCCAAACGCGGGCAGGTGGGACTCGTGTAGCTGGGACATGTTGGAGGTGTGGGCAAGTTGGACAGAAGGGCCTGTTTCCATGCTGTACCACTCTATGACTCCCAATGCAATTTGCGTGAGGCACATTCTGGCAGTCGTTTGTGTAAATATCCGGCGGAGAGGAGGCCTATTCTTAAGACAGAGCGTTGGCTCAGTTAAATAACTGATGTAATAGAGAAAGCATGTGAACCAATATTTTTCTTCACTGACAGTATTACCACTGCTTTAGAAAAAGAACATTGTTAGAAAGATCGAGTGTAGCTGAAAATTGGAAACATCCGGTGAAAGGCTTGCAACAGTAAACAGAAAGGGGCTCAAATGGATTCTGTCAACTTGTGTAAATATTTGCACTGATTAAACTGTTTATACATTGCAGACAAACAGGAGAGAAGGTACAGCAGTTGGTTACAGTGAGGTTGGGCAACTGTTACTTCCAGCACTGAGCTCTGAAGGCCCACGGGGCGAGATGTCTTGTTTCACTGTTAAACAAGTTGCAGGAAGAATATAATTTCAGTTCCCCCACTGGATACAAATGTGCAGCAAAAACAAAACGGTAATTATCCGATACAATTCTAGCAAGCTGCCTTGGAAGGCCTGGGTGGATTTGAGAACAGTTGCCAAGATAGATTAGAGAGAGAGAGAATCAACTTTACATCGCACCAGGAAGCGCTGACTGTGACAAAACAACAAACATGCATACATGTCCACAGACACAGGGCCGTCGGGGTCGGAGGTCGTTGAGGCCAAGGACGGGCCACGCGAGAGTCGGGGAAGGCGCTGGCAGGAACAAAGGCGTGGGAGGACTTCCGTGAAGGGGGGCAGAACTTGTTTAGGTCCAGAACAAGGGGTTTAAGGATAAGGGGGAATTCCTTTAAGACTGAGATGAGGAAAACATTTTTCACACAGAGAGTGGAATTCGCTGCTACAGAAGGTAGTTGAGGCCAGTTCATTGGCTATATTTACGAGGGAGTTAGATGTGGTCCTTGTCGTTAAGGGAATCAGAGGGTATGGAGAGAAGGCAGGTACAGGATACTGAGTTGGATGATCAGCCATGATCATATTGAATGGCGGTGCAGGCTCGAAGGGCCGAATGGCCTCTACTCCTGCACCTAATTTCTATGTTTCTATGTTTCTAAAGGAAGACCCGGTGTGAGGGAACGGCTGAGAGGGAGGGGGAGAAGAATATAGGTGAGCCTGGAGCAAGGGGGGGGGGGTGTGGGGAGGGCAGAACAGAGGAGGACCTGGCGTGGGATACTAGGGAATAGTCCACATATGTTAGCGATCCCAGTCTTCAACCTGGATTCAGCATTCATTCCCGCAGGACGACGGCCATTTCAAACCAATGGCTCACACCGATTAGGTAGACAAAAATGCTGGAGAAACTCAGCGGGTCAGGCAGCATCTCTGGAGAGAAGGTATACGTGGCGTTTCATAGCAACATAGAAAATAGGTGCAGGAGGCGGCCATTCGCCCTTCGAGCCAGCACCGCCATTCATTGTGATCATGGCTGATCGTCCCCTATCAATAACCCGTGCCTGCCTTCTCCCCATATCCCTTGACTACACTAGTCCCTAGCGCTCTATCTAACTCTCTCTAAATTCCATCCAGTGACTTGGCCTCCACTGCCCTCTGTGGCAGGGAATTCCATAAATTCACAACTCTCTGGGTGAAAACGTTTTTTCTCACCTCAGTCTTAAATGACCTCCCCTTGATTCTAAGACTGTGGCCCCTGCTTCTGGACTCGCTCAATGGGATACTTTGTAACTGTGTCAGTGCCCTTTATGTGCCGACTCTTTGCATACCTTTACTATTTACAAGCAAAGAATTTCACTGTGACTCATTACGCATGATAATAAAGTATTCATTCATTCATCCCTGTGACCACATGGGTTTCGCCAACTGGCCCACGGTTAATAGTTTTTTGGGGCCACTGTAAATTGCCCCGACATACAGCTGAGTGGCAGTCTGGACAGACACAAATTGCAGAATGCAACTCAGTGGGACAGGCAGCATCTCTGGAGAGAAGGAATGGGTGACGTTTCGAGTTGAGACCCTTCTTCCCCTCTTGAAACCATCCAGAGAATTAGCCTCCACTGCCTTCTGAGGCAGCAAATTCCACAGATTCACAACTCTCTGGGTGAAAAAGTGTTTCCTCATCTCCGTTCTAAATGATCTACCCCTGATTTTTAAACTGTGGCCCCTGGTTATGGACTCCCCCAATATCGGGAACATGTTTCCTGCCTCTAGCCTGTCCAATCCCTTAATAATCTTATACGTTACAATAAGACCCTTATGAAGAAGTTGTGAACACCAGCCTAAAGGCTGGACAGGGAAAGAGATTTATTTTTCACACATCACCTTTGATCATCTGCTGCAGGGCCGCGTACCTCTTGTTGCGGACGTTAGTTCGGGCCCTTTTCTTCATTGAAGACTTCCGCACTTCGTTGCAGTAAAAGGTAACTTCGTAGTTGCCAGCCAAGTGTCTGAAGCAGAGCAGGTGATCCTCTCTGATGATCTTGTGAAAGCGTTCCAGGAAAACCACCGGCTTGCAGAAGAAAAGCTCCTTCACGATGGCCAGCTTCTGGTCGTAGAGGAGGTCGGGCTCGTCCTTCTGCTGGCTCTTGATCACGGCCTTGCTGCTGGATATCGCGTGGAACATGCTGTCAAGCGAGGCGTCTATGGCATCCTCCTGCAGGAGTTCCGAGCGCTCCCTGCTCACTCTGATCGCTGCTGCCGAGGCGAGAGCAGCAAGTTGACTCTGCTCCCCTGCATCAGCCGGAGCCGCCTGCCCCTCGGTGGGAATCACAAGCATCTCGTCCACCCAAGTATCGTCTTGCTGCGCGACAGCACTGGTAGAAGAGTCGCTTATCAATGGAACAACTTCCTGGACGTCTTGCGTTTCAGGACCTAGGGTTAAATTAATTTCCCAACAATTAAGCAGTTTCAGGGAACAGGTTGTTTTTGAGAACTTCAGATTGATTGAAAGATACAGCATGGAATCAGGCCCGTCAGCCCGCCAAGGCCACAAAGACTAGTTCACACTAGAGAACAAAGGAGGACCTGGCCCGGGATACTCTGTAACTTTCCCTGCGCCTTTTATGGGGCAACTATTGCATACCTTGGGTACGCAAGCATAGAATTCACTGTGACTTGTCACATGTGACAATGAAGTATTCATTCATTCATTCACTAGCTAGAGTGATACAGAGTGGAAACAGGCCCTTTGGCCCAACTTGCCCACACCGGTCAACATGTCCCAACTACACTAGTCCCACCTGCCTGTGCTTGGTCCATAATCCCTCCAAACCTGCCCTATCCATGTACCTGTCTAACTGTTTCTTAAACGTTGGGATAGTCCCAGCCTCAACTGCCTCTTCTGGCATCTTGTTCCATACACCCACCATCTGTTCTCTGTTATTCCACTTTCCCGTCCACTCCATGCACACCAGGGGCAATTATCTATCTATATATATTTTTACAGAGGTCAATTAGCTTACAAACCCACAAGCGGTCACTGGGAAAATGTGCAAAACACGCAGCCAGCAGCTAAGGTCAGGATTGAATCTGGGTCTCTCGTTCTGTGAAGCCTCAGTTCCACCACCTGCACCACTATAACACCCCAAACCGGTTTAGGGCAGCGCTGTTCCCAAATCAAATCTGTGATGCATCTCAATAGGATCCTCTCTGCACATTCTTTATTCTGAAATAATTTCCCAATTTCAGTAGGCCTGGGTTGGCAAACACTTTAACTCCCTTCCCATTCCCACACTGACCTTTCTGTCCTGGGCCTCCTCCACTGTCAGAGTGCGGCCAAAGGCAAATTGGAGGAACAGCACCTCAAATTTCACTTCGGCAGCTTACACCCCTGCAGGATGAATATTGATTTCTCTAACTTCAATTAACCCTTGCATCCCCTCTCCCATCCTAGTCATCGTACTAGTTTCACTGTCATCCTGGTGGGTTTCATTGCCTGTAATTTATTTTCACCTAGCTAACAATGGCCTGTTTCCGTCTTCATCGTTTCTTTCTTGCATATCTTTAATTTATTTGTTCTATATCTCTCCCTCTACATCACCATCTGTATCTCACGTTTCCCTTTCCCCGACTCTCAGTCTGAAGAAGAGTCTCGACTCGAAATATCACCCATTCCTTTTCTCCAGTGATGTTGCCTGTTCATTCATTCACTAGTTAGAGTTACTTCAGCTCTTTTTTGTGTCTACCTCACTCAATGGGACGTTCACCTTCTTCACAAGCTGCATGGTGTGGGACATAGAACAGTTATGGGCTCCACCCTTCCTTAGTCATCTGTTGGACACATAATGCTGGAGTAACTCAGCAGGACAGGAGCATCTCTGGATAGAAGGAATGGGTGACCTTTTGGGTCGAGACCCTTCTTCAGACTGACATCTGCAGTTCCTTCCTACATACCTAGTCCACTTAGTCATCTATTGCCGGGCCGAGCTTCCTGCGGTGAACTCATGTTCCCAATGTTTACAACTCCAAGGGGATTATTTATTCGTGGTCTCTGGAATTCAGGTAATTTCTCTCCCACTCCCCACACACAAAAATATAGGAAAATGGGGTTATCAAAAATAGGCATCAAGGTTGCCTATCCTGATTTGCTCTGGCCTTTTCCTACCTCCAATTCCCTCTCTCCCCTCGAGTCAAGTTTAGTCGTCACATACACATACGAGATGTGCAGTAAAATGAAAAGTGACGATGCTCGCAGACTTTGTGCAAAAAACACACAAACAACCAAACAAACTACAAACAGAATAGAACAGAATCACATGTTCTTTTACATATCAAATATTGTGGGCGTAAGGAAAAAAGGGGGGAAAAACCCCAGCAATTTCTAAAAAAAGCAGTAGAGTGGTACAGTAAAGTTAGTCCCTGGTGAGATAGGAGTTTACAGTCCTAATTGCTTCTGGGAAGAAAGTCCTTCTCAACCTCTCACAGCATGGCAACAGAGGCGTTTGCCTGACCGTAACAGCTCTCAGTCTGAAGAAGGGTCTCACCCATTCCTCCTCTCCAGAGGTGCAGCCCGACCCGTTGTGTTACTCCAGCACATTGAGTCTATTATCGGCTTGTACTCGCTGGAATTTAGAAGATTGAGGGGGGATCTTATAGAGACTTACAAAATTCTCAAGGGGTTGGACAGGCTAGATGCAGGAAGATTGTTCCCGATGTTGGGGAAGTCCAGAACAAGGGGTCACAGTTTAAGGATAAGGGGGAAGTCTTTTAGGACCGAGATGAGAAAAACATTTTTCACACAGAGAGTGGTGAATCTGTGGAATTCTCTGCCACAGAAGGTAGTTGCATTAGTTTACAAAAAAAATACACTGTACTTTCGATCAGTTACTTCCCAATGATAACAGGCAGCTCATAACTAGACAGGTTCATAAATTCAGCTGCAGCAGAGATGCCCACCTCAAACACCACTTCCCAGTTGCAGCAGAAGACTAAACATCAACCCCCCCCCCACACACACACACACACAAATTCTGTTATGCCAGGCAGATGAAGAATCAGCTGATTGACCTTTATGCTGACATTTAACTACGGGAGCTATTCCTTTCTTCCCCGCATTTGCAAATTCTAATTATTAAACAGAATGGTGATGATTTTGCAGGACACAAGGTCAAAGAATATTCACATTCCTCGTCAGTCTCACTGACTCCACATTAGGGGTAAAACTGGCACAAACATTTCATCCAACTCGAGGTCCCAGCCTTCTATCTGATGTACTGTAATACAGGGTGCCATTCGGCCCACTGAATCCATGCTAGCTTCCAGCAGAGCAACACCAAGACCATTCCCCCGTTATTTCCCTGTAGCAACGCAATTTATGAGGGAAGGTTGTCGAGCTACACAACATGGAAACAGGCCCTTCAGCCCATCTTGTGCATGCTGACCAAATTGGCATAACACAAAGTGTTGAAGGAACTCTGCGAGTCAGGCAATATCTGTGGAGCAAATGGACAGGTTTTGGGTCAGGACTATTTTTCAGACCAAGTTGGTCTCCAAATCTGAGGAAAGACATTCTTGCCGTAGAGGGGGTACAGAGAAGGTTCACCAGACTGATTCCTGGGACGTCAGGACTTTCATATGAGGAAAGACTGGATAGACTCGCTAGAATTTAGAAGATTGAGGGGGGATCTTATAGAAACTTACAAAATTCTTAAGGGGTTGGACAGGCTAGATGCTGGAAGATTGTTCCCGATGTTGGGGAAGTCCAGGACAAGGGGTCACAGTTTAAGGATAAGGGGGACCGAGATGAGAAAAACATTTTTCACACAGAGAGTGGTGAATCTGTGGAATTCTCTGCCACAGAGGGTAGTTGAGGCCAGTTCATTGGCTATATTTAAGAGGGAGTTAGATGTGGCCCTTGTGGCTAAAGGGATCAGGGGGTATGGAGAGAAGGCAGGTACGGGATACTGAGTTGGATGATCAGCCATGATCACATTGAATGGCGGTGCAGGCTCGAAGGGCCGAATGGCCTCTACTCCTGCACCTATTGTCTGTGTTTCTACTATTTCAGGCTCCAGGTTTTCCAGGCCTTGAGGCCCCAGAGCTACATCAGCCACAGCTTTACCTTGCGCCAGCCTCGCACACGGTTCCCCGTCCATCGCGCCTCACATTTTACCCGCGGCCGCGTCTTGTTTCTGCTCCAGTTATTATTCAACAACAACACAAATAAAACTGTTTAAGTCCAACGTGTTTGACAGCCCGGAATCCAAAGCTGCCTGGACAGTTCCCACGCGTCAACACGCTCCGCGCTCGCACCAACTAATTGTCGCTGTAAAGTTCCTCCCTCCGAGCAGGCATCGATTGTGAGTCCAGCGTCAAGAATGTTTATATGTCCCGGTCAGAACAATTAAATTCTTACATGCAGCAGCATAGCAGTATATGTATATATATATAAGCATAGATCTCTGTAAACAATATAATAAATGAGAAAAAAGCACATCAAGAATGTTTATATGTCCCAGACAGAACAATCAAATTCTTACATGCAGCAGCATAGCAGTATATGTGTATATATATAAACATAGATCTCTGTAAAGAATATAATAAACGAGAAAAAAGCACGTCAAGAATGTTTATATGTCCTAGACAGAACAATCAAATTCTTACATGCAGCAGCATAGCAGTATATATATGCATAGATCTCTGTAAACAGTATAATAAACGAGAAAAAGGCACGTCAAGAATGTTTATATGTCCTAGACAGAACAATCGAATTCTTACGTGCAGCAGCATAGCAGTATATATATAAACATAGATCTCTGTAAACAATATAATAAACGAGAAAAAACTAAGAATGTTTATATGTCCCAGATAGAAGAATTAAATTCTTACATGCAGCAGCACAGCAGAATATATATGCATAGATCTCTGTAAACAATATAATAAACGAGAAAAAAGCACGTCAAGAATGTTTATATGTCTCGGTCAGAACAATTAAATTCTTAGGAGTCTGAAGAAGGGTCTCGACCCGAAACGTCGCCTATCTCCTTCGCTCCTTAGATGCTGCTGCACCCGCTGAGTTTCTCCAGCTTTTTGTGTAACCCCCCAGAAAAAAAACTAAGAATGTTTATATGTCCCAGATAGAACAATTAAATTCTTACATGCAGCAGCATAGCAGTATATGTATATATATATAAGCATAGATCTCTGTAAACAATATAATAAATGAGAAAAAAGCACATCAAGAATGTTTATATGTCCCAGACAGAACAATCAAATTCTTACATGCAGCAGCATAGCAGTATATGTGTATATATATAAACATAGATCTCTGTAAAGAATATAATAAACGAGAAAAAAGCACGTCAAGAATGTTTATATGTCCTAGACAGAACAATCAAATTCTTACATGCAGCAGCATAGCAGTATATATATGCATAGATCTCTGTAAACAGTATAATAAACGAGAAAAAGGCACGTCAAGAATGTTTATATGTCCTAGACAGAACAATCGAATTCTTACGTGCAGCAGCATAGCAGTATATATATAAACATAGATCTCTGTAAACAATATAATAAACGAGAAAAAACTAAGAATGTTTATATGTCCCAGATAGAAGAATTAAATTCTTACATGCAGCAGCACAGCAGAATATATATGCATAGATCTCTGTAAACAATATAATAAACGAGAAAAAAGCACGTCAAGAATGTTTATATGTCTCGGTCAGAACAATTAAATTCTTAGGAGTCTGAAGAAGGGAAAAAAAAAAAAAAGAAAAAGGGAAAAATTGAGAAGGAAAGAAGAAAAGCCAGTTACTTTATTATGAACATCTCGCAAAAGGAATCTACCAACTCGACAGTTTTTCTTCCCCCTTTACGAAGACCCGACACCGGTACTTTTTTGAGGTATTCTTGCACCTTATCCTTGTAGTAGATTTATAAATGCAGACCACGTCTAATAGAAACAGTCTGATTTTCCTGCTAGTCGGAGTCTCATATCTTCCAAGTGTAGTGTTTCGAACATAGATGAAATCCACATATTGACTGTGGGTACCGGAGAATTTTTCCAGAAATTTAAGATTAGCTTTTTTCCAGTTATTAAGCCAGCACAGCAGAATATATACGCATAGATCTCTGTAAACAATATAATAAACAAGAAAAAAGCACGTCAAGAATGTTGATGTCCCAGATAGAACAATTAAATTCTTACATAATAATAATAATATCTTTTTATTGTCATTGCACATAAGTGCAACGAGATTTGGTTCGCAACTTCCATCTGATGTTATAACTTAAACAACTTAGGTTTAGATAGCCCGAGAACTCCATGCAGCAACACAGCAGAATATATAAACATAGATCTCTGCACACAATACAATAAACGAGAAAAAAAAGCTCAGTGTGTGTATATACAAACATATTATACACACACACAAATATATATGTATATACACAAACACAGATACATACACCTTATAAAAAAACCAATTATATAGTACAAAAAGATAAAACCAATGTCCCCAAGTTTATATAGTTCAGAGCTTGTTTGGAGGTTGTGATGCTTAATAGCCTGATGGATGTTAAATGCACATTGGGTTTTTTTGGAGGTGCATTAAAATGAATAACCAAGGATAGAATTTCACAATTTATGCACTTTGTGTTCTTGCAAATCCTGTTACTTCTGTTGATAACTAGTTTACATCGAGCCGTTGAAATTGGTGGCACCACGGGAGGTTATTTGTTATTTTATGATCATAAAGATTTAAAGAAAATGCAATAGTCTGATCGGTCTCCCTAGCTTTGGGTTGTGCTCCATACTCCTATCCATGGGATAGACAGTCAGATCTTTTCTCCCAGGCCAGAGAAGTCTTGAAGCTAAACAGGTTTAAGGTGAGAAGGGAGAAATGAAAAACAGATATCCTTTACATTTCTCCCTTCTCACCTTACACCTGTTTAGTTGGTTATCTGGAAGTAACTGCACGAGGATGCAATGGAGGCAGATACAAATGCAACATTTATGAGGTTTTTGGACAGGTACTGAGATTGGAAAGAGGGGTAAGAACCCCTTAATACAGGAAAACGAGATTAACACCAAAGATCCTAAAGCTATGGGGGATGTTTGGTTAACACAAATAAGCAGGTATGAATGACAGACAGGGCCCAGGGCCAATGAGACGCGGGAATAGCATGACGGGGGCGGGACCTGGACTGAGTGACAGTGTCCGGAAGTGGGCGGGGGCGTGCAGCCAGTGTGAATGACTGACAGGGGCGCGGACCAATGAACGGCAGGATGTGGGCGGGGGCTGGCCCGGGCACAACTGACTGACAGGGGCGCCGACCAATGCGCGGCAGGTTGGGGGTGGGCGCTGGCCCGGGCACGACTGACTGACAGGGGCCCTGACCAATGACGGCAGGTTGGGGGCGGGCACCGGCCCGGGCACGACTGACTGACAGGGGCCCCGACTGACTGACAGGGGCCCCGACTGACTGACAGGGGCCCCGACCAATGAGCGGCAGGAAGGGGGCGGGGGCTGGCCCGGGCACGACTGACTGACAGGGGCGCCGACCAATGTGGACGTCGGGGAGGCGGGAGAGGGTTGACGGACAGGCCCCGGGAACCAATGGGAGGTGGTAGTAGAGGTGGGGGGGGGGCGGGCTGTGTGACGTCACACACTGGGGCAGCCCGTGCGGCGCTGGGCGGGAGACCCCGTGCCACTGCAGGGTGACGGCGGTGACGCCGGCGTCGAGTGAGTGAGTGAGTGAGTAGAGAGCGGCAGCGGCGGCGGTAGAGGACGGAGCCGGGAGCCGGGCCACGGTGCGAGCGGGGCGGCCGGGGAACCACTCCGACTCGCGGATCGGGCCTAGGTCTAGATCTGGGCCCGGCTGGGCCTCGGGGCCTCGTAAGCGCCCAGGCCCGATGGGGGAGGACGGAGCGGGCGCCCCGGGGTTAGCGCGGGGGGGGGGGGGGGGGGGGGGAGAGACTGCGCGACCTCATCGTTTAACTGCTGTGTTCTTTCCCCGAACCTTCTCGACGTTGCTCCTGTGTCCCCCCCCCCCCCCCTCTATCCCTATCCCCCCCTCTATCCCTATCCCCCCCTCTATCCCTATCCCCCCCCTCTATCCCTATCCCCCCCTCTATCCCTATCCCCCCCTCTATCCCTATCCCCCCCCTCTATCCCTATCCCCCCCTCTATCCCTATCCCCCCCTCTATCCCTATCCCCCCCTCTATCCCTATCCCCCCCCTCTATCCCTATCCCCCCCTCTATCCCTATCCCCCCCCTCTATCCCTATCCCCCCCCTCTATCCCTATCCCCCCCTCTATCCCTATCCCCCCCTCTATCCCTATCCCCCCCCTCTATCCCTATCCCCCCTCTATCCCTATCCCCCCTCTCTCTGCCCCTATCCCCCCTCTCTGTCCCTTACACCTCTCTCTCTCTCTCTCTCTCTACTCCCTCTCCCTATCCCCCCCTCCCTCTCCCTACCCCCCCTCTCTCTGTCCCTACCCCCCCTCTCTCTGTCCCTACCCCCCCTCTCTCTGTCCCTACCCCCCCTCTCTCTGTCCCTACCCCCCCTCTCTCTGTCCCTACCCCCCCTCTCTCTGTCCCTACCCCCCTCTCTCTGTCCCTACCCCCCCTCTCTCTGTCCCTACCCCCCCTCTCTCTGTCCCTACCCCCCCTCTCTCTGTCCCTACCCCCCCCTCTCTCTGTCCCTACCCCCCCCTCTCTCTGTCCCTACCCCCCCTCTCTCTGTCCCTACCCCCCCCTCTCTCTGTCCCTACCCCCCCTCTCTCTGTCCCTACCCCCCCTCTCTCTGTCCCTACCCCCCCTCTCTCTGTCCCTACCCCCCCTCTCTCTGTCCCTACCCCCCCTCTCTCTGTCCCTACCCCCCCTCTCTCTGTCCCTACCCCCCCTCTCTCTGTCCCTACCCCCCCTCTCTCTGTCCCTACCCCCCCTCTCTCTGTCCCTACCCCCCCTCTCTCTGTCCCTACCCCCCCTCTCTCTGTCCCTACCCCCCCTCTCTCTGTCCCTACCCCCCCTCTCTCTGTCCCTACCCCCCCTCTCTCTGTCCCTACCCCCCCTCTCTCTGTCCCTACCCCCCCTCTCTCTGTCCCTACCCCCCCTCTCTCTGTCCCTACCCCCCCTCTCTCTGTCCCTACCCCCCCTCTCTCTGTCCCTACCCCCCCTCTCTCTGTCCCTACCCCCCTCTCTCTGTCCCTACCCCCCCCCTCTCTGTCCCTACCCCCCCCCTCTCTGTCCCTACCCCCCCCTCTCTGTCCCTACCCCCCCCTCTCTGTCCCTACCCCCCCCTCTCTGTCCCTACCCCCCTCTCTCTCTGTCCCTACCCCCCTCTCTCTCTGTCCCTACCCCCCTCTCTCTCTGTCCCTACCCCCCCTCTCTCTGTCCCTACCCCCCCTCTCTCTGTCCCTACCCCCCCTCTCTCTGTCCCTACCCCCCCTCTCTCTGTCCCTATCCCTACCCCCACCCCCCCTCTCTCTGTCCCTATCCCTACCCCCCCTTCTCTCTCTCTCTCTCTCTCTCTCTCTGTCCCTACCCCCCCTCTCTCTGTCCCTACCCCCCCCCTCTCTCTGTCCCTATCCCTACCCCCACCCCCCCTCTCTCTGTCCCTACCCCCACCCCCTTTCTCTCTCTCTCTCTCTCTCTCTCTCTCTCTCTCTCTCTCTCTCTCTGTCCCTACCCCCATCTTTCATCTTTTGTTTTCGACCACAAACGCCCAATATTTCCCCCTTTTTTCACCTCCTCTCTCCTTGTCAAACCGAAATCACCACCACCCGTCTAGAGTAACACCTTTCAGTAACTGCGATGATTTATCTCGGTGTGAGATTCAACCCCGTTTCGTTTTTCACGAGGCGGATTTGTTGACGTTAAATCTTTCACGGATTTTGCAGTCTGATCCCTTTTTCCAAAAAAAAAGTTTTTAAAAAAACGTTTAGTCAAAGCTGAGCTAGCGCTCTGTGGGTTTATATTCGAATTAAAACAATATTCTACCATGTAATGTGACGTTGTATTATGTGTTCGCTTGTCTCGCTTTAACCATTCAAAACGCTAATCCGATTTAAAGCAAAACTTCCTGCTGGCCACTTCGGGTTTTTTTTAATCCTTTCTCTGTCGTGTGTAAATTAATCTTTATTCAAATTACAGACAGAGTCAATAGTTTGCCTTATTGAATGGGATCTTTAGCATTGGTCAATGTTTTGCATTTAATTGCTTCTCCTTCGTTGTGTTGCCCATTGTGCTGTTATCAGGAGCAGTTTTTCTGGCCTACCTCTTAAAATACTTGTGGAAAAGGCTGCATTCATTGCCTGCAATTTTTTCCTTCAGGGTAACTCATAATTTACCTCTGGGAATATCTCAGGACTTGTATTTGAAGATTAAGAGATCTAAGATTTGAAACAACTTTTTTGCAATTGTCAATTAATTGCTTGCTGTTCAACCTTGTAAATTTCTAGCAATTTCTGAAGATAGTAATTTTTGTTAACAGCTTGTGTGCAATTGGTAAAATGTAATTGGGCAGTTTGCCAGCCTGACCTTATAAGTAGCTTTATTTTAAAATAAACAAGTCCACTCCATGTGACCAGCGGGACATATTCATATTGACTGACGTGTTGGATTCATAACTTGAAGGTTCACTGTGGGTGTTTACGTGTGCCACTTCAATTCAGTCCTCCCGACATTCTAGCTCTCAATATTGTGTGTTTATTGCAATATTCTCCTTTCAGACTATATAAAGTTTCAAAATGAATGGTTGCCGTGTGTTCATCGGTCGCCTGAGCCCTCAGGTGAGAGAACGCGACATAGAAAAATTCTTCAAAGGTTACGGACGCATTCGTGAAATTGACCTGAAGAGAGGCTTTGGATTTGTGGTGAGTATTTTACTTTTTTAAACAAGTTTTTGATCTCCATTCATGAGTTATTTATTTTTTCTTGATCTGTTCGTTGCATGTTTTATTGCAATCGATAGTTAATTTGTTACAGCTGTGAGAAGAGTCGGTTTCAATTTTTAATTTTCAAACCATGTCTGGGTAACAACGCCCGCTGAAGCGAGGAATGGTAATTTGCTCAGAATTATTTTTATCAGTAGACTTTCTCTCAAATGTAACCTGCAGATTTGCGCGATTGACAACGAATAGGCAATGGTACTGCAGCAGATGTAACTTCACCAAGATTTTCAACTGCCTGTCAAATGATGGCGTGTTTTTATGGATTTGCAGAAGTAACAAATTTTGGGTGAAGGGAATGGGGTCAATGTGCAAACTGCCACATGTTCAACAGACGTTTGAGGAAGAATAGGGATGTCACCTTTACACCTAACGAGAGGTTGGTGTACAAATAAACCATGGTTTATTTAGAGGGTGATAATTGAAAACGAGAGGACACAATGGAGCTACATGGAACTTTGTAGAAGGGTCTGAAGAAGGGTTTTGGCCCGAAGGGGTTGACCATCTCCTTCGTTACATAGATGCTCTTGTACCTGCTGAGTTTCTCCAGCATTTTGTGTACCCTACATGGAACCTTCTTTAGTTCAGATTGGGGTCGTGTGTTGGGACAAATAAAAAAACATAGGGCATTGGCAGGGCAGAGGAGTAAAGGCAGGGCCAACCAAGTAGAGGTCTTTGTTATGAAGGAGTACAGACACAAAAAGCTGGAGTAACTCAGCGGGAACAGGCAGCATCTCTGGAGAGAAGGAATGGGTGAAGTTTCGGGTCGAGGCCCTTCAGTTGTGAAGGAGTTGGGTAAAGTGTATTTGGAGGGATTACGAAGAACAGTCGTAGAACTAGATGGAGCCCATCAGTACCAGTAAGTCCAAAAAAATTGCAGTTGGAAATACGGGTGAAACCGGTATTAAACCAGTCGTAAATACTTCACCTGCGCCAAGGACAGGCATAGATCCCCAATGCAGAGCAGCCAGTGGAAGTGCCCCCAAGGTGATTTGCATGACATTTCACTTCCTCTGAAAATGTATCCAGTAAGTTGAACGTGTAACACAAGCCGTAAAACAACAAATAATTTTACAATCAGATGATTCTTGAGTTAACTTTGTCTGCACTTGCAGCCAAGATATACAAAGTAATTCATCTGACCATGGATAACTATATGAAGTGCATTGTATTTTGTTTTAATAGGTGTCACTGTTGCCTTGTCGAATACGTTTCATAGTGGCTGTTTTGTAGCAAAGGCTTGAGTTGCTGTACAAATGTAGTTTGTGGTAAAGGGAAGAGACACTTTGCCACAATAAAACAGCTATGTCTCAATTACCCCTGGGACAGTTTTTATGTAGTCATGGCTAACAAATTAAGGTCCCCTATTTAATTGAGTTACTTCTTCTTTCGAGTCCACACACAAGTTTAGAAGTTATTCAGGCAGAGCTGAACGCACTTCTTGGCATCAGCATACAATGGCGTCTGTCTTGTTGCCTCTTGTGCGTGGTGGTGGAAGCAGGACTGCGACGTGAACGCTCTTTCCTTGACCCCATTGAGTTATGTAAAGGTGCTGAGAAGCCAGGAATTGGGGTTGTGGAATTGGAGCAGTTGGTGCGAGCAGGAAACGTGTCATCCACGTAACTGGTTGAGTGCAGCTGCAGCAAGTCGAGCTCAAGTCCATCCAAACCAAAGCAGCCCATTGTTTTGCATCTCAACAACCTCAAACATTCGCTTTCTCTGCCACCGGCGCACAGTGGCTGCATTGTGTACCGTTTAAGAATTGTACTTTTGTTGGTCACCTAGGCTACTTCAGCTGCACCTTCCCAGCCAATGAACTCTTCAGCCAAGAAGGCTCATAGATGCAGTCATTGGTTGATCAATAAATATTATCTTGCATTACGGAACATTTTTCAGTGGATACCAGGTCACAACCCCAACACTACCAACCACTTTTAGCTTGCTCTGATCTTCCCCCATCTTCAGGTTGGGAGTTGGTTGTTTATAGTAATTATCAACTCCATTCGGCAGCCCTAGAGGTACGAGTTGGCACCCAAATTTGTAAAGTCAAATCTAGGCGATTCGAAGCCTTCTCCAACCTCTGCTCCTGTGGTCCGGTTCCATTTCACAAGTGGTATGAGTTCATTTTTGCTTATCTTTAAAGCAAATCATGCTTCATTATTGATATAGTGCAGCAAATATGACCATTTTGTAACTTTGCTATAAGTGACCGTCATGGTTCTCGTAGGTAGACGAAAATGCTGGAGAAATTCAGTGGGTGACGCAGCATCTATGGAGCGAAGGAATGGGTGACGTTTCGGGTCGTGACCCTTCAAGTCTGAAGAAGGATCTCGACCCGAAACGTCACCCATTCCTTCAGTCCATAAATGCTGCCTGTCCTGCTGAGTTTCTCCAGCGTTTTAGTCTATCTTCGATCTTCCAGCATCTACAGTTCCTTCTTAAACATCATGGTTCTCATGATTTCTGCCTTTTCTAAATTTGCTGTCTTGAATTGGTTTGAGATCTGTAAATATATACTTTCCTTTTACAATGCATATATCTGAACCTGTTTTATTGGACTGATCCAGAATGATGAGTCATTGAAATTTTGTGGCACTTAAATCTGAGAACCCGGCTACAGATTACCTGTCTCGGTGGTTTTTATCAGTTCCAGTGGTGGAATTTGAACTGACTTTTGGCTTGCAACAGATCGATATCTGTTTTTATGAAGGTGCTCATAAAACCTGCTTAAGCATTGGTTTGAACCAAAACCCTGTCTTGTTTAGGAATTTGACGATGCACGGGATGCTGATGATGCTGTTTACGAGCTGAATGGGAAGGAGCTGTTCCATGAGCGGTAAGTACTGCAGAATAATCTGTGATTAATTCACCACTCTAGAAACATCCTGAAAGTGGTCCAAGAATGTCAACATATTTGATGGACTTTGGGCATTTAGCGGGATAGTGGTTGTAGTTCTCATCGATTGCTTGCGGTTACTATAACTAGACTTTAGGGTCATGTACCCCTTCCCAACTTGGTATTAAATATTTTAATGCATGAACACCTCTATGTTGAACTTGATCCTAATTCTGGTTCTCATTTGCATCACATCTGTGTGCTATTGCTAGAATTGCTAATACTTCAGTTTTGAGAAATTCAATGTTTACTTGCTTTTCTTAGGTTAGTTCTTAAACAATTCAAGGTTGTGTAGCATTTGATTTTGTATCCGTTCTCGTTTGAATGTCATTTTTTCTTTTTGTTCAAACTCCTCTAGGATCACGGTGGAACTTGCAAAGGCACCACCCCGGAGAGGAGGGGGCAGATTTGGTGGAAGATTTAATTACTATCGCCCCAGAAGTGAACGAAGCAGTGGACTAAGGTAGCAAATTGATAGAAGTGTGGAAATTAAGAGGAAGAAGTGTAACTCCTTTCATTATAACTGCCGTCTATACTTTCGATGCCACTGCATCAATTCGGGAAGCTATCCGTAACCAGTTCAGACCTTCAATCTTCTTTCTGATTGCATTTTCTGCATAGATCTTTGCTCCTTCAATGATATTGCTTTATAAAAAATAATCATTCTTGGTGGCGGAGAAATCCGTGAACAGCGTAGCATCGGTTTTCCGGTTTCTCCATTTGGGGAATTTTATAGTTTGGTTTTAACCCGTGGCTCTGTTACCTTGCTTCCTTTGCCATCTTCCTTCCTTGCAGCGAGTCACTTTTTCCTGCCCTGTACGCTTCTCTCGTTGTTCTCATCGTTGTCAAATGCAAATCCTGCTCTTTGTTTGGCTTCATGCTTTTGAGCTGCGCCTCCCAACAAATTCCCCTGTAAGCACGTCATCAGCCTGAAATATTAGCTTCCTCCCTCGGCAATTAGACGATATTGTAAAGTTTGTTTTCCTCCCTTGAGCTGAGAAATGCTAATGGCAAGACCCAGACACCTGTGCGCTGTGGCTGTGTGAGCTTCCTGTCAAGCACCAATGTAAAGCACTTTGGCCAACGAGAGTTGTTTTTTAAATGTGCTATATAAATAAAAGTGACTTGACTTGACTGTCATTTTCTATCTCTGAGTACCCTTTCTGAGTACTGCCAACTAGCAGTAAAAATGAATTGATACATCACCTTTCTTTCATGGTTGAAGGCACATATTGGCATTCATTGACCTTATTGCATGCTATAGTGTGATCATCTAACGAAAAACGATCTCATCTCTGATTGATGAGGCAGATGCCAGACCCCACTGAGTGCCTTTGTCCCATCTTTCTTTGTTCCTTTCAAGTGATGCTGTTAATGTGATTTCAGATATGGGCCTCCTGTTCGCACTGACTACCGGCTGATTGTAAAGAATCTCTCTTCCCGTGTTAGTTGGCAGGTGGGTCAACGTATTTAAATATAAATCTGCAAGAATTTAACAGACTAAAACTGTAAGAATTTCAAATTTTTCGTGGATGCCTGTGCATAAACACATGGGTCATAACTTCATAAATGTAACCCATAGCTTGCTTTACCCGTGGACCTGGGGAAGCTGTGCGTGCATAATACAAATATATTGTAGGAATTTGGAGTAGGTCCATTGAGCAAGTTGGGAGTCGGGTAATGGAAGCCTGTTAAAGGCAGGTCTAACTATTAACCGGTTTCCTGCATCTTGTTTCCCCAGCAAATATCATTGTTCCTTGTATTTCAACACATTGCATGGACAATTTCCCTGCATCTTAGGCAGGTGTTTGTGTGACGTGGATCAACGGACGGTGGTCAATTTGCTCCACGGTGTTTTTGCCACTGCTGTCTTCCTTAAGTGGCTTGTGAAAGGCGTAGCATTAAAATGCTGCTCCTGGACATGGTGGAGACCTTACTGCAGCTGGTTAGTGTACATTGACCAGATAAAACACTCCTGTGTTGTTGAAGCATTTAATCCATTGCATAACGGCATTCTCGCGACCACAATTCACGCACAATTTTAATCTCCTGCCTCCCACCGATTATATGTGGTATTCATGGGCAAAAAATGAAAAGCTTAAATGATGAGATTTAACTCTGGGGGGGGGGGGTTGAGGCTTGTGAGAAGGTGATGGTAGGCACCTCCTAACTGTCTATTGGGAGCTTTCCATTCCATTCCATGTCTGTTCTGTCCCAAGTTCAAAACCGCTTCAATCACACTTCGAATTATTTCCCCTGGACATTAATTATTATGGAAGAAAGTGCTTCCTGATGTCACTCTGCGCTAGGTGCATTGCCACCTCTCTCTCTCCCCCCCCCCCCCCCTCGCCCTCCCCCCCCTCTCTCTCTCCGTGTTAATTGTCAGTAGGTGGACAGTTCATTTATATAAACATAATGATTCACAAGGAATGCTGCATGATACATGTTGGGTTATTTTTGTGAAAATATGATCTAAGGAGGCTCTTTTGATTTTAATTAAAACTTTTTTTAATGAAATCTAATGGTGTTCAGCACAAACTTGTAAAATGAATAGCCATTACATTTCTGAATTATAAATTTTAACGATTTTAACCAATTTTACACCTATTTACTGTGATAATTGTACACTGTATAAATCTGATGGTTTAATATTGTTGGAAATTAATGACCACTTGACTAAATTTGAAAACCTTTGTTTAGCAGCTTGTCGTGAGGTCATTGGCATTTTGACCAGGAGTTCCCTTTTCTCGTGTTGTCGCGCCCTGTATCTGGAAAAGTCCCGTGTTGACTAATTTGCCAGTCGGCTCCCGCGATAATTCAGGCAGCTGGACGCGGGTTCTGGGTTGTCCTGATCCTAGGGTCACCGATGGCGCCGACACCTGTCGCATTCCCAAGTCCTGGTGTAAGGAAAAAAAAAAACCGTGTCGATCTCGCTCGGAGGCTTGTCAGGAGATTGACTTGTAAGGTGGCCGAGCCTTCACCCAACCCATGATTATTGGTGGCACTTACCCAGGGTGGCAGGCACATTCGGTGCCACCGAGGGAGGGCCATGCCCCAAGAAGCTGTATCGACAGGGTATTGTATTGTGTGGGTGGTGCACCCTATGCTTAGATGCATCGTGTAGGACTTGGCCGGTTGCCTAAAATTGTAAAATGTCTGGGTAACCCAGGGCTAATTTAAATTTTAGTTATATTTAATTTGTGGAATGGGGATGTCATGATATTGAACACAATATTTCAAGGTTTCTTCCCCCTCCCCCCCCCCCCCTCTCCGGGGATCTATAATTCCATGGGTCCTGCAGTATTGACTCGGTTGCTCCACAAATGGAGCACAAAAGTGATGCCGCATGTTTATCGAGCGATCCAAACGTACAATGCCAAGGAAATGGAGGCCGTGGGGTGGGCCAGTGATGTTGAAGTGAGACCACTTTCCAATTGGTGGCAATGAGAGCAGCGCATGTTTCCTTACAAGTTGAAGGGATGGTTCTCTTCTCTGGCACTGCCGATTAATCTTTGTAAATAATTAGAGCCGTCACCAACCAGGTTATTCCTTTCACTTGGTTGAGCATGAGTTAACAATGCCTGATGTGCTGAAGATTAGTTTAAATCTTGATCAGACCATTTACAGGAACTTTGAAGCACTGATCTTCAGTTTGAAGCGTTTGGTGCAGTTGACTGTGACATTCCACAGCATATTAATCGTTCCTATTTAGCGATCCTGTGTGTGGTGGAACAAGGAGGTTTAGCCCTGTTGTCGGGTTACATTTGGCTACATCACAAGCAGTCCACATCTCATACACTTAAAGTCCGTCCCATAGCATGACATCCCAATTCTGAGGCGATTAAGTGGTGGTTATTGTGTCGTGTGTTTGTTCCTGTGTGAACCGTATTGAGAGTGTCTCCTGTTTCTAGGATCTGAAAGACATCATGCGACAAGCTGGTGAAGTGACCTTCACTGATGCTCATCGAATCCACAATAATGAAGGGTAAGAGAGTGCAACCCAGTTCCGCCCGTTAGTTATTTAAATTCAGAACATACTCCCAACCAGCTGTCACTTTGCATATTTGCTGACAATGAAGAACCATTTTTAACATGTTTAAGAAGGAACTGCAGATGCTGGAAAATCGAAGGTGGACAAAAGTGCTGGAGAAACTCAGCAGGTGCAGCAGCATCTATGGAGCGAAGGAAATGGGCAACGTTTCGGGCTGAAACCCTTCTTCCGGCTGATGTGGGGTTTCGGACCGAAACGTTGCCTATTTCCTTCGCTCCATAGATGCTGCTGCACCCGCTGAGTTTCTCCAGCACTTTTGTCTACTAACCATTTTTAACATTGCCAGCTAAAAGTAGTGGGGTTTTTTTCATCTTGAAATAATGGTTGGGTATTCACGGGTGGTTAAACAGTTGGCATTTGTGCGAGCTGGGGAACCTCTTTGGGGGGGGGGGAGCTGGGCAGTAATTTTGTGGTTTCATAAAGTGTTAGAGTGCAGGTATTCTGCCAGTGCTTCAAATTTGAGCAGGGAAAGGGCATGGTGTTATAAATAGCAGGATTTGGTCATTTGTCAGCAAGTCCATAGGTCAGTGTGGTCTCAAAAGTTACAGTTCAACTTTAGGCTTCATGTGGATGGTAACATTTTAAACATATGATTGCCATTTGAACATACACCGAGAGTGAATGTCAAACATATTGCTGTCTGAAGAAGGGTTTCGGCCCAAAGGGTTCTTCAGTCTGATGCAGCAACATCTATGGAGCGAAGGAAATAGGTAACGTTTCGGGCCGAAACCCTTCGGGTTTCGACCCGAAACGTTGTCTATTTCTTTTGGGTTTCGGCCCGAAACACTGCCTATTTCCTTCAATCGATAGATGCTGCCTCATCCGCTGAGTTTGTCCAGCATTTTTGTCTACCTTTGCTGCACACCTGTTTGCGTGCTAGATGAATAAGGGAAGCTGTGAACCCTGCAATTAAACCCGAGGTGACCGTGCAGGAAGATAACCCTTTGGGTGTTTGACAAAGCACATTGGCGTTTGGATAGGGCTGGAGAGATTTGGAGTGGCAACGATTGAAACAGAGGGTGTGTGCTGCACTTGCCCCTTGCTCTTGTCTGTACACCATCCTCCTGTATAGTCGCTGTGGCGGTGAATGGAAACTCTTGGATGTTTGCCATTGGCAAATTATAAATCACTTGGCATAATTGCATCTTGCGTATAACAAGTTTGCAATGCCAATAAAGTCTTTGAGGATGTCCTTGAGGAAGGACATCCTTGTGATTGAGGCAGTGCGCAGCGTAGGTTCACCAGATTGATCCCTGGGATGGTGGGACTGTCTTATGAGGAAAGACTGAAAAGACTAGGCTTGTATTCACTGGAGTTTAGAAGGATGAGGGGGGATCTTATAGAAACATATAAAATTATAAAAGGACTGGACAAGTTAGATGCAGGAAAAATGTTCCCAATGTTGGGCGAGTCCAGAACCAGGGGCCACAATTTTAAAATAAAGGGGAGGTCATTTAAGACTGAGGTGAGAAAAAAACTTTTTCACACAAAGAGTTGTGAATTTATGGAATTCCCTGTCACAGAGGGCAGTGGAGGCCAAATCACTGGATGGATTTAAGAGAGAGTTAGATAGAGCTCTAGGGGCTAGTGGAGTCAAGGTATATGGGGAGAAGGCAGGCACGGGTTATTGATAGGGGACGATCAGCCATGATCACAATGAATGGCGGTGCTGGCTCGAAGGGCCGAATGGCCTCCTCCTGCACCTATTTTCAATGTTTCTATCTGATCACTCTCCAGCTGAGGGTTGTTGTGTCCTGTGGAATTTTATCATTAGTGAGGAAGAACGTCTTGGGAGGAGAGGGAGTGGATCATGTTGTTTAAGAAGGAACTGCAAAAGCTGGAAAATCAAAGGTAGACAAAAGTGCTGGAGAAACTCAGCGGGTGCAGCAGCATCTGTGGAGCGAAGGAAATAGGCAGCGTTTCGGCCCGAAACTTTGCCTATTTCCTTCAGGGTTTCGGCCCGAAACTTTGCCGATTTCCTTCGCTCCATAGATGGCCTCCTCCTGCACCTATTTTCTATGTTTCTAAATTACTTTAGAAATTGTTCTGCCTTTTTGCATCTATACCATCATTCCATTGCTGACTTGTGATTTTTCTCATTATAGCATTGTGGAGTTTGCTTCTTACACTGATTTGAAAAATGCCATTGATAAACTGGATGGAAAAGAGATCAGTGGGCGAAGGGTCCAACTGATCGAGGAGCCTCGCCGGCACAGGTAATCATTGCAACGATTGTGGACTTGCATTGTGTTCAGCTGCTGTTTAATTCCAAAATGGATCAGATTAATTCAAACTAGGAGACTGGGCTGGGTACCGGAGTGCTTCCGGTTTTTTTTTTTTTTAAGGTCTCCAACTGGCGGGCTGCTGGAGCCAACTTGCGACAAGTGAAGACGCCCTGAAGATGGGCCGTTTAGTGAGCTTGCCCAATCCAACCAGAATTGTTGCCGCTTGGCCCTACATCCATTACTGAATGGTTTAAGAGGAGAGGTACAATGTAGATGGGGCATGTTGGGCAGTGGTTCTCCACTACCCTTGAATATAGTGACTTTTGCAAAAGTTCTATGCCTTCCATGCAGAAAGCATTAGTCACAGATGGAGGCCACTGGGAAATGGAATATGGTCATCAACGGTCCAGTCCTGATTATAGGTAGACAAAAGTGCTGGAGAAACTCAGCGGGTGCAGCAGCATCTATGGAGCGAAGGAAATAGGCAACGTTACGGCCCGAAACCCGGAAGGGTTTCGGGCCGAAACGTTGCCTATTTCCTTCAGGGTTTCGGCCCGAAACGTTGCCTATTTCCTTCGCTCCATAGATGCTGCCGCACCCGCTGAGTTTCTCCAGCACTTTTGTTTACCTTTGATTTTCCAGCATCTGCAGTTCCTTCTTGAACCTGATTATATCTGGACTGGTATTCCTTTCCATTCTGCCTGACAATAGTTGTGACATGGGTTCAAGAGCAAGTCAATGACCGCTCGCAGGAAAGGACTCAATGATTTTGTTCGTCTAGGTACTCTAACCCGTGTCTTTTGTCTTCCAGGTCTTGGACTAGATCGCGTTCTCGAAGCTCTTCGCGCTCCCGCGGCTACAAGGGTTCCAGAAGCGCCTCGAGGTCTGCGAGCCGCTCACCGAGCCGCAGCCGGTCTCGCTCCCGCAGCGGAACGCCTGCCCGCGACGCCAAGCGGCAGCGGGATGAATCCCGCACCCCAAGCCACTCGCCAGAGGTCAAACACCGCAGGAAGCCATCCCAGTCGAGGTCGCGATCGAATTCCCCTGGTAAATCGCCACGTTCCTGGTCTGGCTCCCGGGAACAATCCCCAGTGAACAGCGCAGAGTAAACACCGTCTAGTTGAATTGTTTTTATAATTTGCTAAAAGATTTTCTATGAAATGTCGGCCTCGTCATTTTTTTTTTCTCCCCCTGTCTGTTGCTGGGTTTTGGGATTCAAGTACTCCAACTTTATTTCAAGCAGACGCTTTGAACCGTATGATCCCATTCAACGCAGACATCTGGTTTAAAGTCCTGTGTTTCTTAGATTAAGTTGAGAAGAATTGGTCATCATTTGACCAGTTTTGTTGAGACATTCATTGCTGGACCATTCTGGTGGGCCCATTAGCCCAGGGCTTTGGTCAGACCACATTAACCATGTTCTGATATTGATAGTTGAGAAATTAGTGTCAGGCCAACTTGTCATGCTTCCTAGCACTTGCATGAACATGGAGTTTTGAATTATTTTAAAAAAAAAGAAGTGAATGTGACAGATTTGAATTTGAGCGTCCTTGTGATAAGACGTCAGATTGAGGTTTGCAGTTTAATTCCCATAACTAATTGGCCAGTTGGGGAATATTGGGTTCAAAGGAATTGAGCCAGTTTAAAATGAGTGCTTCCATTCATTGAGATATCTGCTGAAGACCAAAAGTGTTTTAGTTCCCAAACCGTGTGCATCTTAACTCGGATCTAGATGCTGTTTCGGCAGCCGAGACAAGATTTTTTTTTTTGCTTTGTACAAAATTGCTGAAACTGCCCTTCATGGTGCCAGTGGATATTTAAAAATATTCTGTTTATTAGGAAACCTTTCAAGATGGGTCATTTCCTGTTTCGTTTTCAGTTGCTACTGGTTCCATTTTTTAAATTTTTTTTTTTAAACCTTGAATTTTCTCTCTCCCCTAGTTTCTTTCAAAGCAGTGATTTGGTGCAGTTGTGTTTCGGTAGCGCACATTTACACCCTGCCTTTGGGGAACCCTGCCCTGCTTGCATTTTGGAATTTGCTTTTGTTTAAAGCCTTGGTGCGTGGCTGCAGAGTAGATAATGTTTCTCGCCTGCTCTGAGCAACAGGGGCACCAAGACCAAATCATGGGGTGGGGGGAGAGAGCAGGTGCTGGAGGAAAGCAGGGAAAATGTATATATATCGTTTTTGGTTCACGTGTTAATAGTTCATGCTTTAGGTTCCTTTCACATTGTTTTAAAGTATATATAACGTTATATTTAACTTGGCTCACCCTCTCTAACTAGTTGTTAGAGAACCCACCTGTAATGTTGCTCTGCATTGGAACTGAATTGGAAGGAACATCGTGCACCAATTTAGATGTTTGTACTTACAATTTTATACAAAAAACTATAAGTCTCAATGTTCCATGTACCTTTACTGTAATCTGCTAGTGTAAAGTCTGATTGTGTACTACACAAGACTGTGCATCGCTATCATTCCTTGCAGCAAGAAATGGTACTGCATTAAAAAATTAGTTACCAGTGACACTTGCTTCTTGTTTATTTACCGGGCTGCTCTTTCCAACGGGATTGAAGTTTAATCAAAAATTTCTCTCCGTACTTTCTACTTTTGATGCGGGAAGATTTGTTTGAGAGGAGAATCGGTTCATGGAGGGCCTGGACACTAAATCTGCATTGGAACTGAATTCGTCCCGAAACCCTGAAGGAAATAGGCAACGTTTCGGGCCGAAACCCGGAAGGGTTTCGGGCCGAAACGGTGCCTATTTCCTTCCCTCCACAGATGCTGCTGCACCCGCTGAGTTCCTCCAGCATTTTTGTCACATCAGTCTGAAGAAGGGTTTCGGCCCGAAACGTTGCCTATTTCCATCGCTCCACAGATGCTGCTGCACCCGCTGAGCTCCTCCAGCATTTTTGTCTACCTTCGATTCTCCAGCACCTGCAGTTCCTTCTTAAACACAATATCTGCCTGAATTTGCTGCTGGTTTGATTCAGATACAGCGAGGAAACAGGCCCTTCGGCCCACTGATCCGGCACTAGCCAGCAATTTCACTCAGATGAGTGGGTGCATGGAAAAAGCTGCCAGAGGAGGTAGTTGAGGCGGGTGCAATAACAACGTTTAATAGATTGATCTGACTGTGACCTCAGCTCTATGTGACTTTATACATAACTCGCTGAAATATAATCTATTTACTGCAGTCATTCAACATTCAAAGACTCTTGCTGACACTGCCTTTTGAGGAAGAAGATTCTGAAGACTCTCAAGCATTCAAAAGCAAATATTTAGTTTCCGCTCTGTCCTAAATGGATGACCCCTTATTTTTAAACTGTGATTCTAGATTCTCCCAGGGGAAACATCTCCACTGCTTCCACTCTGTCAAGACCTGAGGGTTTTTATTTTTCGATCCAATCTCCTTGTGGTTGCAAACCTGGCCTGTCCGATCTTTCCTCGTAGCAGGCGTCAGCTGTGTATGTTTGTGTAAGGATGAGAGATTGCAGAAGCAGCTGGACATGGAGAGGATATTTCCAGCAGTAGAAGAGCCTAGGACAATATCAGCCACAGAATATAAAGGGCCTGGCCCACTTTCACAACCTTTTTTACTCGTGGACATTTTTCATCATGTTGAAAAAACGCCCCAACCTACTTGATGCCACGAGTATCTACGAGTATCCACGAGCATCACAACCTACCTACGACCTACTTACAATAGACAACAGTTGCAGGAGTAGGCCATTTGGCCCTTTGAGCCAGCACCGCCATTCAATGTGATCATGGCTGATCATCCCCAATCAGTACCCCGTTCCTGCCTTCTCCCCATATCCCCTGACTCCGCTGTTTTTAAGAGCCCTATCTAGCTCTCTCTTGAAAGCATCCAGAGAACCTGCCTCCACCACCCTCTGAGGCAGAGAATTCCACAGACTCACCACTCTGTGAGAAAAAGGGTTTCCTCGTCTCCATTCTAAATGACTTACTCCTTATTCTTAAACTGTGGCCCCTGGTTCTGGACTCCCCCAACATCGGCAACATGTTTCCTGCCTCAAGCCCTTAACAATCTTATATGGTTTCAATGAGATTTCCTCTCATCCTTCTGAACTCCAGACTGTACAAGGCCAGGTGCTCCATTCTCTCAGCACCTCGTGACGACAATGCTGCGAGTATGAGTCAAGGGCAAACACGGCAGAGGTCGTGAAAGTGAGACGGGCCCTTAAGGACGCACTTTTAGAATGGAGATGAGGAATTTTTTTTAGCCAGAGGGTGGTGAATCTGTGGAATTCATTGCCCCACAGATGGCTGTGCAAGACTAGTTATTGGGTATTTTTAAAAGCAGAGATTAGTTGAGGGACACAGCGTGGAAACAGGCCCTTCGGCAACAATTTTACAATTACACCAAGCCAATTAACCTACAAAACTCTACATCTCAGAGCATACCCATGCAGGTGATGGGGAGACGGTGCAAACTCTGTACAGATAAGCACCCGTAGTCAGGATCGAACCCGGGTCTCTGGCGCTGTAAAGCAGTAGCTCTACCACTAGGCCATCCTGCTGCCCAGATTGATATTTGCCAATTAACCTATAAACCAGAGAATACCCACGCAGGTCACGGGGAGAAGGTACTTTGTATGGACAGCGTATAGACAGCATCCGCAGTCAGGATCGAACCCGGGTCTCTGGCGCTGCAAGGCAGCAACTCTGCCACTGCTCCCCACTGTACACTTTTCATATGTCAGAACACGTTAGTAATAAATTTAACAAAAATCGAAGGTAGACAAAAGTGCTTGAGAAACTCAGCGGGTGCAGCAGCATCTATGGAGCGAAGGAAATAGGCAACGTTTCGGGCCGGAACCCTTCTTCAGACTGATGGAGGGTGGGGCAGGGAGAAGAAATGGAAAAGGAGGAGGAGGAGCCCGAGTGCTGAGGGAGAGCTAGGAAGGGGAGGAGACAGCAAGGGCTAATGGAATTGGGAGAATTCAATGTTTATGCCACTAGGGTGCAGACTGCCCAAGTGGAATATATGAGGTGCAGCACCTCATGTTCCGCTTTTATCAACCTACCAATGACAGTGTTTGGGGGTTACACAAAAAGCTGGAGAAACTCAGCGGGTGCAGCAGCATCTAAGGAGCGAAGGAGATAGGCGACGTTTCGGGTCGAGACCCTTCTTCAGAGAGTGTTTGGGCTGGTGGCAGGTCAAACATGCACTCTGTAGCAACTCTACCGTCGTGCCACTGTGCTGCCCTTGTGCAGTAGGCAAGAATTACTCTGTTCTGTAGCTGCTACACATGAGAAGGGAACACTTGAGTGCAGGTTTGCATCAGGATTAAACACACCACAGTTTAGTGATCACAGTTTCTTTATTAAACCAAGGACCCGACATGACAATGAGATGAGAAGTCTTTGTATTGAAAAAAACAGTTTGTCAATGCTATTGTAAACTCCTGCTAAGAAAATACAGTATTGTGACTTTTGACACCTTGTATCTCTACCGGGGTATATTTAACATACAACACTTTTGCTGATTGCTATAAAGCTTCAAGTAATAAGGATTGTTCTAGCTGCCACCTGTATCCTCTGTACTGCCTGTTCCCATCTAGAAAGCGTGCTGGTCTGCAACAAAGACGATGTGGACTTTGTGGTCAAAAGATGCAGAGATACAGAGACCTTGTTTGTCAGCGTTCCAGTCCAGGCTCCCGATGGGTTGTGAGGAGAGGGATATGCTGTTCAGGAGAGTAGGACCTGCACAATCCTTGCCCTCTCGTTCGTGGTCGGTCCTTTCAAGTAGTGCTGAACAATCGCCACTGGAGGGAGAAGGGAAAAAGATGCACTGGACAGGTCTAGACAGGCCGCCTCACTAGGGTCATCGTCTCAAAGACCTCTGCTGTGAATCACGCAGCGTAAAGGGCCTGTCCCACCAGCATCCGACTCCATGCGATGAACGCGATCAAACTAGAAGCGGGGGCCGCGCGGAGGTCGGGTGATCCCCTGTACAGGGCCGTTCCCACCAGCATGCGCCTGCATGCGGCAAGCGCGACCAAACCGGCAGCTGGGGCTGCGCGGAGGTCGGGTGAGTGGCGCAACGCGGCGCAAAGTGAGGCGAACTTGGAGCGAAGTCTAAGGTAAGTTCGCTAGGACAGAGAGGGGCACAGAGGCACACACACACAGAGGGCCACGGAGCCACACACACACATAGGGCCACGGAGCCACACACATAGAGGGTCACGGAGGCATGATGTCGGGGCGGGGTATAATGCGTTGAGGCGACTGCGAGCCGACAAGCTGTTGTCGCGCAGAATTTTTGAACATAATCAGTTTTTCGGAGCCCCGCGCGATATCGGGACGAACTCCGCACAATTCCGCACGGCTCCGGCGATCGATGTGGGATCAGTTTTTCGGAGCCCCCCGCGACGCCGGACGGCTCAAGCGACCACGTTAGGTCGCGCTAATCGCATGGAGTTGCATGCTGGTGGGACAGGCCCTTAAACATCACGCTGGTCTTGGGTGAGGGGACGGTAGAATTTGCCCAAAGCTCCTGGGACAATGGCGCAGCGGGTAGAGCTGCTGCCTCACAGCGCCAGAGGTGCAGGTTCGATCCTGACCTCGGGCGCTGTCTGCACTGCATGTGGCGTTTGCGCGTTCTCCCTGCGACCGCGCGAAGACGTGTGTGTTCGGAGGTTAATTGGCCCTGCTGTAAATTGCCTAATGTGTTGAGACTGAATGAGAAAGTAGGATAACACAGAACTAGTGTAAACGGGTGATGATTAGTTGGTGTGGACTCTGTGGGCGGAAGGGCCTGTGTGCATGTTGCATCTCGAAACTAAAGTAGGCTACATGCACTGGCGTGTGAATAGCGCAGACTTTGCCTGTGATACCCATCAATAATAAGTAGGCAGAAAATGGCATCCATGGAACCATATTTACAGGATCATGAGGTGTCAACTGAGAAAATAACATCTAACCTCACACCACCCCTTTAACCATTGCAACCAAGTACCTTCTTGGCATTTGGCTGCCATCTTCCCGATAGCCTTCATGAGAGAATTTGCAAGCCCGTGATTGAGACTGGATTAACTTTCTTTCACTTTGGTGCCCAAGCCCTTAACAATCTTATAGGTTTCAATGAGATTCCCTCGCATCCTTCTAAACTCCAGAGTGTACAAGCCCGCTGAGCTACTCCAGCTTTTTGTGTCTGTCTTCGGACCGATCCCGTTTATTGCAGACCCAGCCTAGACTGCACGTGCACTCCCCTCTCTCCCCCCGCCCAGTACTTTAGCTCCTGCCCGATGCAAAGCTGCAGCCACTTACTGTTTCCACAGATGCAGACTGCCAGCCCCGCCGCTTGTTACGAAGATGGTTCGATTCTGGGGCAAGTGCCTGACCGTCCAAGCTGTGAATTTGTACGGCTTCGCAGAAACGACAAAAAACGCACAGGTTACTTAACGGGACTGTAACATTCCGCCTGACAAACTTGCCCCACGCATCTCCTTTATACTTTGCCCCTCTTCAGATTCTTCGGTCTAGAGAAGGGTCTAAACCCAAAACGTCACCCATCCCTTCTCTCCAAAGATGCTGCCTGACCCGCTGAGTTACTCCAGCATTGTGTGTCCACTGTATATTCGCAGTGTACAGACGCTGGTTAGAGAGAATGCTGTTTAATGTGCTAGGTAAAGTCCGATTAAAGATAGTCTCCATCTAGACAGAAGGTAGGACAGGCCCACTATCAGGTTGGTGAGCGGACAGTTCAGTTACTTTGAGCGCCATCGAACCATTTAAAGGTACAACAGCTGGAGGAGAAACATACCAGGGGGTAGAACACAGTGTCACAACATTGTTTTTCTGTCCTGGGCCTCCTCCATTGACAGAGTGAGGCCCAGCGCAAATTGGAGGAACAGCACCTCATATTTCGCTTGGGTAGTTTACACCCCAGTGGTATGAACATTGACTTCTCTAACTTCCGATCGGCCTTGCTTTCTCCCTCTCTCCAACCCCTTCCGCATCCCAGTTCTCCCACTAGCCTCCGACAACATTCTATCTCAGTCCCGCCCCCTCCCCTGAGATCAGTCTGAAGAGGGCTCTCGACCCGAAACGTCGCCCTCTCCGGAGATGCTGCCTCGCCCGCTCAGTGGGGTGGAAGATTGCAACCTTCACGTGGTCCGCCCCGTTTCGACTAATGCAATCGACTCGACGTGCACCAACGGAAGATCAAATAGAACAAGTTGTCCAACAACTTCAGGCTGTGCACGCCACACGCAAGAAGAAGCCCCGCTGAGTTACTCCAGCTTTTTGTGTCTACCTTCGATTTTAACCAGCATCTGCAGTTCTTTCTTACACATTTTGCCACAGCATGGTTGCCTGGCAGTGCTGATGAGTGGGTACCCCTGCCCGCCCACTGCCCACGCCTCACCTTCTCACTCTGACACACCAAGTCGCTGTTGGCATTGAAGGCCTGCAGGTTGAAGACGTGTATCCTGCCCTCCAGCGTGGTCGCCACCAGCTTGTGCAAACTCCTCTCCTTCCCGTCAAATTCCACGCAGCACACCTGTACAAGGAGAGAAAGCCCAGAGGCCGCACTAAGCTGCAAGGTTCGACAACATGATCCACTCGAAGGTAGACAAAAGTGCTGGAGAAACTCAGCGGGTGCAGCAGCATCTATGGAGCGAAGGAAATAGGCATCGTTTCGGGCCGAAACCCGGAAGGAAATAGGCAACGTTTCGGCCCGAAACCCTGAAGGAAATGGGCAACGTTTCGGGCCGAAACCCGGAAGGAAATGGGCAACGTTTCGGGCCGAAACGCTGCCTATTTCCTTCGCTCCACAGATGCTGCTGCACCCGCTGAGTTTCTCCAGCACTTTTGTCTACCTTTCATTTTCCAGCTTTTGCAGTTCCTTCTTAAACAACATGATCCACTCCCTCTCCTCCCAAGAAGTTCTTCCTCACTAATGATAAAATTCCACAGGACACAACCCTCAGCTGGAGAGTGATCAGATAGAAACATTGAAAATTGGTGCAGGAGGGGGTCATTCGGCCCATCGAGCCAGCACCGTCATTCATTGTGATTCTGGCTGATCGTCCCCTATTTATAACCCGTGCCTGCCTTCTCCCCATATCCCTTGACTCCACCAGGCCCTAGAGCTCTATCTAACTCTCTTAAATCCATCCAGTGATTTGGCCTCCACTGCCCTCTGTGGCAGGGAATTCCACAAATTCACAACTCTCTGGGTGAAAATGTTTTTTCTCACCTCAGTCTTAAATGACCTCACCTTTATTCTAAGACTGTGGCCCCTGGTTTTGGACTCGCCCAACATTGGGAACGTTTTTCCTGCATCTAGCTTGTCCAGTCCTTCTATAATTTTATATGTTTCTATAAGATATCCCCTCATCCTTCTAAACTCCAGTGAATACAAGCCTAGTCTTTTCAATCTTTCCTCATATGACAGTCCCGCCATCCCAAGGATCAATCTCGTGAACCTACGCTGCACTGCCTCAATCACAAGGATGTCCTTCCTCAAATTAGGAGACCAAAACTGTACACAATACTCCAGATGTGGTCCCACCAGAGCCCTATACAACTGCAGAAGAACCTCCTTACTCCTCTACTGAATAGTCATGGAGTTTTGTAGCCACTGAAGAAGGGTCTCGACCCGAAACATCGCCCATTTCTTCTTTCCAGAGATGCTCCCTCACGCGCTGAGTTACTCCAGCATTTTGTGTCTACCTTCGATTTTAAACCAGCATCTGCAGTTCTTTCTTACACATAGAACAGTACAGCACAGGAATAGGCCATTCGGCCCACAATGTCCCTGCCAAGCATAGAGTCTTACAGTGTGGAAACAGGCCCTTCTGCACAACACGCCCCATCTACATTATCCCAACTGGCTGTGTTTGGCCCATATCCCTCTAAACCTTTCACATTCATGTACCTGCCTAAATGTTTCTTAACCATGATGCCAAGTTAAACTAATCTCTAAATATCTATCCATTCCCGGCCTATCCTCGTTGCTGCCTGGGTCAGCTCCATCAGTCTGAAGAAGGGTCTCGACCCGAAACGTCACCCATTCCTTCTCTCCAGAGATGCTGCCTGTCCCGCTGAGTTACTCCAGCGTTTTAGTGTCTTATCTTCAGCTCCAACTTACCCCACTCTTGACATTGGTCTCCCATCGGACCTCCATGTTGCGCAGGTCAAAGAGCTTTATGTCCCCGTTATCATATCCAGCGCACACACAGCGGTCCCACCGATTACACGCGTGACCTGCACCGGCCCAAACATACACGGTCATTGGTATGAGGGGGAGTGTGTGTGTGAGTGGGAGTGTGTAAATGAGTGTGTGTTAGAAGGGGAGTGTGTATGTAGGAGAAGGGATGTGTGTGAGAGTGAGTGTGTGAGTGAGGGTGTGTGTATCTGAGTGTGTGTGAGAGGGGTAGGGTATGTGTGAGGGAGCATGTGTGTGAGTGTGTGTGTGAGTGGGAGTGTGTAAATGAGTGTGTGTTAGAAGGGAAGTGTGTATGTAAGAGAAGGGATGTGTGTGAGAGTGAGGGTGTGTGTATCTGAGTGTGTGTGAGAGGGGTAGTGTATGTGTGAGGGAGCATGTGTGTGAGTGTGAGAAATGGAGTGTGTGTGTGTGTGTGTGACAGTGTGTGAGGCTGTGTGTGTGAGTGAGTGATGGTGTGTGTGATGGTGTGAGTGAGTGTGTGTGTGAGTGTGTGTGTGAGTGTGTCTGTGTGTGTGAGTGAGTGAGTGATTGAGTGATGGTGTGTGTGTGATGGTGTGTGTGTGTGTGATGGTGTGTGTGTGTGTGATGGTGTGTGTGTGTGTGATGGTGTGTGTGTGTGAGTGTGTCTGTGTGTGTGAGTGAGTGAGAGTGTGTGTGTGAGTGAGTGAGTGATGGCGTGTGTGTGTGTGTGTATGAGTGTGTGTGTGTATGTGTGTGTGTTAGAGAGGCAGTACATGGTGAAGTGTGCCGGTCGGTGTGCAGGATCTCACCGAAGGCGACAGCCCAGCAGTCCCTCCTGAGGCCGCCCTGCGCGGGCTCCATGTTTGCCACGGGCAGGTCCTTCTGCCGCGAGTCCCACACCTTGACCGTGCCTGCGGGGAGAGTTAGAGAGATATCTTGCCACCTCCACCATTCCCAAGCGATTCTGGCAAAGTAACATTGTCATGCAGCATAGACACAGGCCCTTCAGCCCACCATGCCCATGCTGACCATCAAGTACCCATCCATACCATTCCCATTTAAAATATAGAACAGGACAGCATAGGAACAGGCCCTTCAGCCCATTATCTCTGTGCCAAACATGATGCCAAAATAATCTCCTCTCCCTGCTCGTGATTCATACCCCTCCATTCTTAGAGTAAAGGGGAGGTCATTTAAGACTGAGGTGAGAAAAAACGTTTTCACCCAGAGAGTTGTGAATTTATGGAATTCCCTGCCACAGAGGGCAGTGGAGGCCAAACCACTGGATGGATTTAAGAGAGAGTTAGATAGAGCTCTAGGGGCTGGTGGAGTCGAGAGATATGAGGAGAAGGCAGGCACGGGTTATTGATAGGGGACGATCAGCCATGATCACAATGAATGGCGGTGCTGGCTCGAAGGGCTGAATGGCCTCCTCCTGCACCTATTTCTATGTTTCTATCCCCTGCAAATCCACTGTGAGTCAGGGAAGAGGTGTAAGGTCCAGATCGGAAACATCACCCATTCCTTCCCTCCAGAGATGCTGCCTGTCCCATTGAGTTACTCCAGCATTTTGTGGCAACCTTCGGTATGAACCAGCATCTTGCAGTCACTTCCTACACATGTGCTCTGGTTTATTTCACTACTCACCGTCTCTGCTTCCAGTGACAATTTCCGGGGCACCCTCACCAACTCCCAGTCCACCCACACCGTCAATGCAGTTGATGATCTCCTGATGTGCTTTAGTTGCGTAGAAGGGGATCGCAGGGGCCTCTAGGTTCCTGCAGGGAGATGCAAGAGTTTCCTTATGCCCCTGTCCCACTTGGGAAACCTCTGGAGACTTTGCACCCCACCCAAGGTTTCCGTGCGGTTCCCGGAGGTTTTTGTCCTCCGGCAACCACCTTCAACTAGCATCGCAACCGGCTTCAACTAAAAAAATTACCGATTTTTAAAAAGGAAACCACTTTCGACCATTAGGGAGACTGACAAAAACCTCCGGGAACCGCACGGAAACCTAGGGTGGGGAGCGAAGTCTCCAGAGGTTTCCGTTCAGGTTTCCTAAGTAGGACAGGGCCATGGCACACACACAAAACTAAACTAGATTTTAGACTTTTCACTTAGCGTCACAGAGTGATACAGCGTGGAAACAGACCTTCGGCCCAACTCGCCCACACTGGCCAACATGTCCCAACTACACTAGTCCCACCTGCCTGCACTTGATCCATATCCCTCCAAACTTGTCCTGTCCATATACCTGTCTAAGTGTTTCTTAAACATTGGGATTATCCCAGCCTCAACTACCTCCTCTGGCAGCTCGTTCCATTCACCCACCACCCTTTGTGTGTAAAAGTTACCTCTCAGATTCTTATTAAATCTTTTCCTCTTCACCTTGAACCTATGTCCTCTGGTCCTCGATTCCCCTACTCTGGGCAAGAGACTCTGTGCATCTACCCGATCTATTCCTCTCATGATTTTATACCTAAGAGTAATTAAGAGATACACTTGGCTTAACCTTGTCTCTGTGAATTTAAATATGTTTGCCATCCACAAACTGCTATTCTTGCATTACAATCATTGCTTTCAAGAAGGGTCTCGACCCGAAACGTCGCCCATTCCTTTTCTCCGGAGATGCTGTCTGTCCCGCTGAGTTACTCCAGCTTTTTGTGTCTATCTTCGGTTTAAACCAGCATCTATAGTTCCTTCCTACACTACAATCATTGCACTTGGCTTAGTTTAGAGGTACAGCAGGGGTTCAGGCCCTTCGGCCCACCTAGTCCACACTGACCATCGATCACCCAACAAACTTGCACACTTGGGATAATTTATAATTTTTTTTAGATACATATTAATCTTTTCCTTCTCGCCTTAAACCTCTGGATTCTCCTGCTCTGGATAAAAGATTGATACATCTTATCCCTTAGAGTCTGATGAAGTGTCTCGACCCGAAATATCACCCATTCCTTCTCTGCAGAGATGCTGCCTGTCCCGCTGAGTTACTCTAGGTTTTTGTATCTATCTACTCTTATCACTGGGTTACACAAAAAGCTGGAGAAACTCAGCGGGTGCAGCAGCATCTAAGGAGCGAAGGAGATAGGCGATGTTTCGGGTCGAGACCCTTCTTCAGACTCTTATCACTGTGTGCTTAATATCCTGGGACAGCATTTGCTTCCAATCTTTGAAATTCCTTGTCATTATGTAACTAAAATAGTGTTTGCCTTAATTCCCGAATTGAGTTATTAAAGGGCCCTTGTATTGAACACCTTTATGTGGAAAGAAGTGATTAGATACATGTTAAGGGAATAAAGTTTAGTACAAGGTAGTGCCAGCAAAGTCCGATCAAGTATAGAGGGTGCGGGGGTCACCAATGAGATAGATAGTAGTTCTAGTCCCTGACCAAAGCCCTATAGAGGTGTAACATGATTCCCTGACTCTGGGACCCCGAGGTTTGAGACTCTATCCCATGCCACGAGCCAGCTGCAAGTTACCAGATGTGGAGGTTGCCATCAAAGTCTCCCGTCGCTAGGTATCTCTGCTGTAGAGAAGATGCTCCAAATGTCCCACATCGGAATGCTCTCGGCTTCTCAATCTAGGAGATAGAGGAGACCTGTTGAGATGGCAGTATTAGAGAGTCCTTGGAGTCACGAGGCACACAAACAGGCCATTCAGCCCATCGCAATGGACTGACCACTTGATATATGACAATACCAATATGATTCTCTGCAATTACAATCTACCATAGACTTTGTTTCATATACACTTATATATAATAAAATATTTATTTATATACATATATTTATATAAATTATATGTGTGTGCATACATATGTAGATATATATTTATATAGAAACGTATAAAATAGGTGCAGGGGTAGAGGCCATTCGGCCCTTCGAGCCTGCACCACCATTCAATGTGATCATGGCTGATCATCCAACTCAGTATCCTGTACCTGCCTTCTCTCCATACCGCCTGATCCCTTTAGCCACAAGGGCCACATCTAACTCCCTCTTAAATATAGCCAATGAACTGGCCTCAACTACTTTCTGTGGCAGAGTATTCCACAGATTTCTCAGATATGTGTGAGCATGTGTACATACACACACTGAACTTTTTTTTCTCTCATTTATTATTTTGTTTACAGTGTACGATGTTTACATATTCCGTTGTGCTGCTGCAAGTAAGATTTTCATTGTCCTATCTGGAACATATGACAATAAAATACCCTTAACCCTTGCATTACTTATTATTAATTAATTGAATTATTGCTTATTGTACATTTATCCAAGTGCTATTGTGTTCATGGGACTGTAGAACTGCAGCAAGTAAGGATTTCATTGTCTGAAGAAGGGTCCCGACCCATAACGTCACCTATCCATGTTCTCCAGAGATGCTGCCTGACCCAAAACTAAACTGAACTCAATTTCAAAGAGATTAAAATAAAACAAATTTAAAATATAGCATTTACCACTAAGATTTTTGTTTACAGATCTCAATATTTGCAAACATGCAAGGGCAAGCTGCAGAAAGTGCAACTTGTAGAACGTTAATGCTGAGGGGTTAAAGTCCTGCACAAAAATCATTGCTGTCGATGGCAACACAATCTCTTATCTGCTGACGTGAAGAGATAAAGTGTTTGGACACAACAAAGGTTTTTTCATCTTAAAAAGCCAAGAGTTGTTGGTGGCACGCAGGTAGAGCCGCTGCCTCACGGTGCCAGAGACCTGGGTTTGATCCTGACCTCGAGTGCTGTCTGCGCGGAGTTTGCACGTTCTCCCCGTGACCGTGTGGGTTACCAACGGGTGCTCCAGTTTCCTCCCACATCCCACAAACGTGCAGGTTTGTAGGTTAATTTACCCCCGAGTGTGTCGGGAGTGGATGCGGACGTTGGGTAGCATAGGGTGATCGATGGTCACCATGGACTCGGTGGGCCGAAGGGCCTGTTTCCATGACGTATCCAGCAATCACGCAATCCTGATTCTACTCCAGGTGTCCCCTGCTTTCTCCCCACAACCATGAGCAGGGAGCCATATGGCAGGAAAACAGGCCCTTCAGCCCAACACATCCATGCTGTCCCGGAGCCCCAACAAGGCTAGTCCTATTTTCCCACATGAATGAATGAATAAGTTTATTGGCCAAGTATTCACATTCAAGGAATTTGCCTTGGTGCTCCGCCCACAAGTAACAACATGACATACAGTAACAGTTACGAATGTGGGATAACATAGAACTAGTGTGAATTAGGGTGATCAATGGTCGGCATGGACTTGGTGGGCCGAAGGGCCTGTTTCCATGCTGTATCACTAAAACAAACTAACCCAAGTTGGGCAAAGATACCAACTAACTGATACATTTGAAGTTACTTTATCACATGTTATCTTTGCCTTTCCTGCCACCACAATTTTGTCTCCTGGAATGTTTCAAGAAACAAAGTCAGATTATGGTTCTATGAAATGACAATCACAAAATTCTTAAAACACCAGGAAAAGTTTGTCAAACTCAGATAGTTTTCTCTGGAACATGGGATGTGTCAAGTCGGGAAAAGGAGAAGTACAAAGAGATCTGGGGGGTCACTGAAAGTAAGCATGCAGGTACAGCAGGCAGTGAAGAAAGCTAATGGCATGTTGGCCTTCATAACATGAGGAGTTGAGTATAGGAGCAAATAGGTCCTTTTGCAGTTGTACAGGGCCCTAGTGAGGCCACACCGGGAGTATCGTGTGTAGTTTTGGTCTCCAAATTTGAGGAAGGACATTCTTGCTATTGAGGGAGTGCAGTGTAGGTTCACAAGGTTAATTCCCGGGATGGCGGGACTGTCATATGTTGATAGAATGGAGCGACTGGGCTTGTATACACTGGAATTTAGAAGGATGAGAGGGGATCTTATTGAAACATATAAGATTATTAAGGGATTGGACACACTAGAACCAATCATTCCCAATGTTGGGGGAGTCCAGAACCAGAGGCCACAGTTTAAGAATAAGTGGTCGGCCATTTGGAACGGAGACGAAGAACAACTTTTTCGCCCAGAGAGTTGTGAGTCTATGGAATTCTCTGCCTTAGATAGCAGTGGAGGCAAATTTTCTGGATGCTTTCAAGAGAGAGTTAGTTCTTAAAGATAGCAGAGTCAAGGGATATGGGGAGAAGGCAGGAACGGGGTACTGATTGGGGATGATCAGCCATGATCACAGTGAATGGCGGTGCTGGCTTGAAATGCCGAATGGACTACTCCTGCACCTATTGTCTATTCTCCTTTGATCTACCTGTTGTACTTGAGTTTTATCTGATTGTACCTTTGTATGGTTTATCAGTCTTTCCTGTCTTTTTTTTGTGTGAACTAGCACCTGCAGTTCATTGTTTCTGCAGATGCTGCCTGACCCAGAGTTACTCCAGCACTTTGTGTCTTTTTGTGTAAACATGCGTCTGCAGTTGCTTAATGGTGCCTGGCCCGGCTGAGTTACTCCAGCACTTTGTGCCCATTTGTGTAAACTAGCACCGGCAGTTCCTTGTTTCTACAGATGGTGCCTGACCTGTTGAGTTACTCCAGCACCATGTATCTTTTTGTGTAAACATGCATCTGCAGTTCCTTGAAGTTACCTGACCCGGCAGATTTATTCCAGTACTTTGTGCCTTTTTGTGTAAACATGCATCTGCAGTTCCTTGAATCTACCGGACCCGGCAGAGTTACTCCAGTACTTTGAGCCTTTTTTGTGTAAACATGCATCTGCAGTTCCTTGAAGCTGCCTGGGGCGGCAGAGTTACTCCAGCACTTTGAGCCTTTTTTGGTGTAAATTAGCACCTGCAGTTCCTTATTTCTACAGATGCTGCGTGAACCAGAGTTACTCCAGCACTTTGTGCCTTTTTGTGTAAACATGCATCTGCAGTTCCTTGAAGCTACCTGACCCGGCAGAGTTACTCCAGTACTTTGAGCCTTTTTTGTGTAAACATGCATCTGCAGTTCCTTGAAGCTACCTGACCCGGCAGAGTTACTCCAGTACTTTGAGCCTTTTTTGTGTAAACATGCATCTGCAGTTCCCTGAAGCTGCCTGACCCGGCAGAGTTACTCCAGTACTTTGTGCCTTTTTGTGTAAACATGCATCTGCAGTTCCTTGAAGCTGCCTGACGCGGCTGAGTTACTCCAGCACTTTGTGTCTTCATTGTATCAATATTTGGCTACTGCTCGGGAACTGATGTATCCTTTGCTGAGGGAAGTCTAGTTACATATTTGCAACAATGAATCCCCTCCAGTTGTTACACGTGTAACAATATGTAGCAGGGAACTGCAGGCGCTGGTTCACACCGAGGATGGGACACAAAACGCTGGAGTAACTCAGCGGGTCAGGTAGCTGGAGAGAAGGAATGGGTGACGTTTGAGTGGGTCGAGCCCCTTCTTCAGACCAGGAACATTGACCCCCCTCCCCACCCTCCACTCTCCACCCCCCCCCCCGGTGCCTGCAACGCCAAAGCTGAAAGGCACAAATGAACAAAAGAGTTACCGTGTGTACATCTCGGATCTCTCCGCTCGCTGTCCCGTACACACCGATCAGCCCGTTGCCCGGAGCCCCGGAGCCGGTGCCCGTCCCAGTCCCAGTCCCAGTCCCGAGGCAGACGAAACGGTTGCTGCACGGTATCCAAAGGCATGCGAAGGGGATGAGGGGCAGCCTGCGGTGGGAGAGAGAGACCAGACGAGGTTTGGGGCTGTTTGACATCGTGTGGAGTGAGAGAACGGTCGCAGGAAGGAGATGAGAGATCGATGAACGATCCTTTTTTTGTTAATCAATGGGGTGGTTAATTCAAATAACGCAGGGCCGCGCACTGTGTGCAACCGATTGGAATCATTGACATGCAGTCGCTATTGTGAGGGATTCGCCGCCTCGGTGCCACACAGTCCTCTCTGGCCGGGGCAGGGTGGAAGATTCCCCCCCGCTGCAGAAGCCCCCAGAGCGGCCGCCGGCTAGGCCAGGCCCCGCTCGCAACAAGAACACGGTGGAAAGTGAAAGTTTGACGAGGGTGGAGCGAGTGGCGGCGGCCGGGACACTGACCTCGCCTGGCGGCCCGAGGAACAGCCCCCGCTCCCGGGATAAGACAGGCGCAGGGATTACACACCACTGTACATTAGTGTACACACTACTGTGCACACCACTATAACACTACTGTACATCACTGTATACAACACTCAACATGACTGTTCACACTACTGTACATTAGTGTACACACTACTGTACACACCATCGTAACACCACTACATACAACACCAAACACTACTGCACACTTCACTTCTGTACACACTACTGTACACCGGTGTACACACCACTGTAACATTACTGTACACACTTGTACATGACTGTACACAGTACTGTACACACCATCGTAACACCACTGTATACAACACCAAACACTACTGCACACTTCACTTCTCTACATACTACTGTACACCGGTGTACACACCACTATAACACTACTATACATAACTGTACACACCACTAAACATTACTCTACTCACTACTGTACACCAGTGTGACACTACTGCGCATGACTGTACAGATTATTGCACACCACTGTAGACACTACTACACACATCACTGTACACCATTACACACTACTCAATACACCATTGTATGTGCCACTTTATACACTACTGTACACACTATTGTATACCACTACTAACTACACACTACTGTACACCACTGTACATATCACTCTGTACACCATTGTAACACTACTGTACACACTACCGTATACACTACTGTATACACTACCGTACACACCACTGTACACACTACTATACACACTACCATACACACTACCGTACACACTACTGTACACACCACTGTACACACCACTGTACACACTACTATACACACTACCGTACACACTACCGTACACACTACTGTACACACCACTGTACACACTACCATACACACTACTGTATACACCACTGTACACACTACTGTACACACCACTGTACACACTACCATACACACTACTGTATACACCACTGTACACACCACTGTACACACCACTGTACACACCACCGTACACACTACTGTACACACCACTGTACACACTACTGTACACACTACCGCACACACCATTGTAACACTACTCTATACACTACTGCACACTCCAGTGTTCACACGACTGTACACCACTACACACCATTGTAACACGACAGTACACCACTACACACCATGCTACGTTGAGTTGCTCCTGGGCAACCATTATTTTGTAGTATGGTGGTGAGTTTGTTTGTACATTTGAGTGTATGTTTTGTAAATAGTTATTGTAAATTATTTTTTGGTAAAAACAAAACAAAAAAAGTGCACCACTGTACAGCACGGTATTCCTAAGTTGGATCCGAACTGCGGGTTTCCTCCCACACTCCAAACACATGCAGGTTTGTAGGTTAATTGGCCCTCTGTAAATTGTCTCTCGTGTGTAGCATAGAACTAGTGTATGGTTGGTTGCTGGCCAGCATGTACTCGGTGGGCCGAAGGGCCTGTTTCCAAGCTGTATCTCTCAAATTATCTCTAAAAACTAAAACTATTATCATATGTCCCGAGCCAGAACAGATTCCTATTTACAGCAACACAACAGATATCCAAACAAAGATACATACAAACATCTTACAAAGCAACAAAAAGTATAAAAGCAACGAATCAGTTTTAGACAGGTACATGGATAGGAAGGATTTAGAGGGATATGGGCCAAATACAGGCATGTGGGACCAGTGTAGATGGGACATCTTGGTTGGCATGGGCAAGATGGGCCGAAGGACCTGTTTCCAAATGACTCTGCGAGTGTCCAATTTCTCTGCAATAATTAGCAGGATGCTTCCCCACTTGGGCGTTTCATGCTCCATGCTCAATGAATGGTGAGGGAACCCCAACCTGTTGAGGCCACCTCTGATGAACATGTCCGTGAGGTAGAGCTACTGCCTCACAGCGCCAGAGCCCCGGGTTCGAACCTGACCACGGGTGCTGTCGGTACGTTCTCCCCGTGACCTGCGTGGGTTTTCTCTGGGAGCCCCGGTTTCCTCCCACACTCCAAAGACGTGCAGGTTTGTAGATGAATTGGCTCGATATAATTGTAAATTGTCCCCCACTGTGTGTGTAGGATAGTGTTAGTTTGCGGAGATCGGTGGTCGGCATGGACTGGGTGGGCCGAAGGGCCTGTTTCCACGCTACATCCTTAAACTAAACAAATGATGAGGGGTGATCTTATAGAGTAACTCAGCGGGACAGGCAGCATCTCTGGAGAGAAGGAATAGCTGACGTTTCGGGTCGAGATCCTTCTTCAGACAGATTAAGTCGTGTTGGGCTCTGTGCCATTAAGTGGCTGTGGGAGAGGGAGGGCTCCATTAATTCAACTTGATATCCTGCTCACTGAAAGTAGCCACAAAAATGCTGGAGTAACTCAGCGGGACAGACAGCAAATCTGGAGAGAAGGAGTGGATGAAGGAGGGTCTCGACCCGAAACGTCACCCATTCCCTTCTCTCCAGAGATGCTGCCTGTCCCGCTGAGTTACTCCGGCATTTTGTGTCTACCTTCGATTTAAACCAGCGGCTGCAGTTCTTTCCTACACATCCTGCCTCACTGAAATGATCAGGTTTACAATGATTGATTTTCCACCCTGAACTCCCCCAGGTCGGTGGCTGCTGCTCTAACCAGTTGCTTAAGTGCTTCGCTGCTCTATCCATCCAGCAGCTTGTATCAATCTCAGTCTGTCGACTTCCAAACACTCAGACCACAGAGTAGTTATCCCACTAGTGCTTCGTCGCTCATGTACGTTTAAATCTTTGATGATCAGCACAATTTATTTATGAATTGTTTTTCCTGGAGGTACACCATGGAAACAGGCCCTTCGGCCCTCCGAGTCTAAGCCGACCAGCAATCACCTGTGCACTAATGATAGACACAACATGCTGGACAGGCAGCATCTGTGGAGAGAAGGAATGGGTGACATTTCGGGTCGAGGCCCTTCTTCAGACATGTAGATTGGTGGTGTTAAAGAAGGAACTGCAGATGCTGGAGAATCGAGGGTTACACAAAAAGCTGGAGAAACTCAGCGGGTGCAGCAGCATCTAAGGAGCGAAGGAGATAGGCCTATCTCCTTCACTCCTTAGATGCTGCTGCACCCGCTGAGTTTCTCCAGCTTTTTGTGTAACCCCCAATGTAGATTGGTGGTATGGACTGCACTCTAACTGATGACAATAATAGACAATAGACAATAGACAACAGGTGCAGGAGTAGAGGCCATTTGGCCCTTCGAGCCAGCACCGCCATTCAATGTCACCATGGCTGATCATCCCCAATCAGTACCCCGTTCCTGCCTTCTCCCCATATCCCCTGACTCCGCTATCTTCAAGAGCCTTATCTAGCTCTCTCTTGAAAGCATCCAGAGAACCTGCCTCCACCGTTCTCTGAGGCAGAGAATTCCACAGACTCACAACTCTCTGTGAGAAAAAATGTTTCCTCATCTCAGTTCTAAATGGCCTACTCCTTATTCTCAAACTGTGGCCCCTGGTTCTGGACTCCCCTAACATCGGGAACATGTTTCCTGCCTCTAGTGTGTCCAAGCCCTTAACAATCTTATATGTTTCAATGAGATTCCCTCTCATCCTTCTAAACTCCAGAGTGTAGAAGCCCAGCTGCTCCATTCTCTCAGCATATGACAGTCCCGCCATCCCGGGAATTAACCTTGTAAACCTACGCTGCACTCCCTCAATAGCAAGAATGAAAGGCAGGTATGGTAGAAACATAGAAAATAGGTGCAGGAGTAGGCCATTCCGCCCGTCGATCCAGCAACTCCATTCAATATGATCATGGCCGATCATCCAAGATCAGTTCCTGCTTCCCCCCCCCCCCCCCCCCCATATCCCTTGATTCCGTTAGGCGCAAGAGCTAAATGCTAAGAGCAAAATCTAATAGTGGCGTTTAAAGAGGCTTTTAAATATGCACATGGGTATGCAGGGATTGGAAGGATGTGGAACACTTGTAGTTTGATTTGGCATCGTGCCTAGTAGACACACAATGGGCTGAAGGGCCTGTTCCTGTGCTGTACTCCTCTATGTTCTGACCTTATTACAGCCGAGGATGGGGTGGCAGATTCAATGGGCCGAATGGTTGCATTATATGTATGTGTGTGTGTGTGTGTGCGTGTGTGTATTTATTCTTCAGACACAAAATGCTTGAGTAACTCAGCGGGACAGGCAGCATCTCTGGTCGAGATTCGGGTCGAGACCCTACTTCAGAAACGTCACCCATTCCTTCTCCCCAGAGATGCTGCCTCCCCCGCTGAATTACTCCAGCACTTTGTGCCTCTTTTCGGTGTCAACCAACATCTGCAGTTCCTTCCTACGCCTTTATTTTTCGTTTGAAGGGTCTCGGTCTGAAACCCTTCGTTTCCCACCCACGTCCTCCAGAGATGCTGCCCGACCCACTGTGTTACAGTCACAGAGTGATACAGCATGGAAACAGGCCCTTCGGCCCAACTTGCCCACACCGGCCAACATGTCCCAGCTACACTAGTCCCACCTGCCTGCGCTTGGTCCATATCCCTCCAAACCTGCCCTGTCCATGTACCTGTCTAACTATTTCTTAAACGATGGGGTAGTCCCAGCCTCAACTACCTCCTCTGGCAGCTCGTTCCATACACCCACCACCCTTTGTGTGAAAAAGTTACCTATTAAATTCCTATTAAATCTTTTCCCCTCAGCTTAAACCCATGTCCTCTGGTCCTCGATTCCCCTACTCTGGGCAAGAGATTCTGTGCAATTTTGTGTTTCTCTCCAATCCATGTAGCTGTCCAAATGTTTCTTAAACGTTGCGATCGCTGGCATTACTCCGGCACTCTGTGCTTTTCTCCTGAAGATCCCAGCACCTGCAGTTCCTCACGTCTCCTATATATTTATGTATTCTGTTTGTTTGTGTACCCCCCCCCCCCCCCCTGTCTCACTCACACACAGTCTCTCTCTGGAGAGCGTAGCCAAAAACCACCGCTTGATGGCACCATCATTCGCTGGCTCCGCTCCCAGTTCTTGGTCCCACTGAATCAACAGATATAAAAATGGGAAAAGTGCTGGGACAAAAAAATAATATTGATCATCCTTTTTAAAAGTTTGAAATAAAAAAAAAATGTTAGCACCGAGGACCAGACGGGCTCAGTAAACAGACTGGGCCGGCTGTATATATAGACCCTTGCAGAGACCAATATATTAAAAATAGCCCTGTTTTCAGTCCACAAGGTTCCCGGCCAAACTGCCAGCCATTCACACCAGGAATTTCTCAGGCAGGAGAGAGAGCCAGAAATTCCTTCTGTCCGTGTTCCTCCAGCACGCTGCACGTTTCAGACAGCCTGGTCGATTTGTGTGTCTATCCTAGCGGGGTTCGTTGTGTTCCCTGGTTAATCCTGTAAAATACCGTGACTCAGTCCTCTGTTGGCGTTCGCTCCTTCTATCCCCCCCACCTCCCCCCCCCCCCCATCCCCACCTACCCATCTTCCCAGTGGGTAGGTAGCGAAAGGGGACTATCTAGAAACTTACAAAATTCTTAAGGGGTTGGACAGGCTAGATGCAGGAAGATTGTTCCCGATGTTGGGGAGGTCCAGGACAAGGGGTCACAGCTTAAGGATAAGGGGGAAATCCTTTAGGACCGAAATGAGAAGGAATTTTTTCACACAGAGAGTGGTGGGTCTCTGGAACTCTCTGCCACAGAGGGTAGTTGAGGTCAGTTCATTGGCTATATTTAAGAGGGAGTTAGATGTGGCCCTTGTGGCTAAGGGGATCAGAGGGTATGGAGAGAAGGCAGATACGGGATACTGAGTTGGATGATCAGCCATGATCATATTGAATGGCGGTGCAGGCTCGAAGGGCCGAATGGCCTACTCCTGCACCTAATTTCTATGTTTCTATGTTTCTCATGATGATGCAACATCATAGAGTGATACAGTGTGGAAACAGGCCCTTCGGCCCAACTTGTCCCAGCTACACTAGTCCCATCTGCCCGCGCTTGGTCCATACCCCCTCCAAACCTGGCCTATCCATGTGTTTAAGAGGGAACTGCAGGTGCTGGAAAATCGAGGGTAGACAAAAAAATGCTGGAGAAACTCAGCGGGTGCAGCAGCATCTATGGAGCGAAGGGAATAGGCAACGTTTCAGGCCGAAATCCTGAAGGAAATAGGCAACGTTTCAGGCCGAAACCCTGGAGGAAACAGGCAACGTTGCCTATTTCCTTCGCTCCATAGATACTGCTGCACCCGCTGAGTTTCTCCAGCACTTTTTGTCTACCTGTCCTATCCATGTACCTGTCTAACTGTTTCTTAAACGCTGGGACAGTCCCAGCCTCAACTACCTCCTCTGGCAGCTCGCTCCACACACCCACCACACCACCCTGAGTTCCAAATGGAACAAATTCCTTATATACTAATACTAATACTTTCCTTGCGGTCTCGATGGCTGATGATTCAGAAGAACGAAAACAAAAATAGTTATTTCTGTGTGTGTGTGTGTGTGTGTGTGCGTGTGCTTCCTGTTAAAAAATGTCCATCCTTACGTCTAGTCACCAAGGATAGTTTGTTTTGCTGCTGCTGGTGTTTCTGGTTTGGCTGGCGACCAGTACCTGTGCTAATGCTCCCATGTCGCGATGGAGAGACAAGGAACCGCAGATGCAGGCTTACAGAACAAACGGAACAAAAAAAAACCAAACACACAGGCATGAAGTGCTGGGGTTAACTCAGCGGGTCAGGCAGCATCTCTGGCGAAGTGTGTAGGAAGGAACTGCAGACGCTGGTTTACACCGAAGATGGACACAAAATGCTGGAGTAACTCAGCGGGACAGGCAGCATCTCGCCTGAATGAGTCTGAAGAAGGGTCTCGACCCATTCATATAACCATATAACAATGACAGCTTACTCTCCCCTAGTCCGAACACTAGACCCATCTACCTGCACTCAGACCATAACCCTCCATTCCTTTCCCGTCCATATACCTATCCAATTTAGGTTTAAATGATAAAATCGAACCTCCAGAGCCTCCGCCACTTCCACTGGAATATCATTCCACACAGCTACCACTCTCTAAGTAAAGAAGTTCCCCCTCATGTTACCCCTAAACTTTAGTCCCTTAATTCTCAAATCATGTCCTCTTGTTTGAATCTTCCCTACCCTCAATGGGAAAAGCTTATCCACGTCAACTCTGTCTATCCCTCTCATAATTTTAAAGACCTCTATCAAGTCCCCCCTTAACCTTCTGCGCTCCAAAAAGATTTCTACTCTCCAGAGATGCTGCCTGTCCCGTTGAGTCACTCCAGCAGTTTTGTTTTCTTTCTATGTCTTAAATTAATTCTAGTTAGGTTTATTGTCATGTGTACCGAGGTACAGTGAAAAGCTTTTGTTGCGCGCTAACCAGTCAGCGGAAACCGCCATCTGCAGTTCCTTGGTACAATCTGTGGGATTCCCGATGCAGAGATTCGTGGAGGCTACGGGACTGGAGGGAGATAATGTTTTAAAAGGCTGTGGCGCTAGCGAGCTCTGGTCGTGGAGGAAACCCACTTGAGTTTCCCCTCACAGAGAGAACACGCAGACTCCACACAGGCAGCACAGGTCAGCAAGCAGAGGTGTCAGAGCTGTCACAGCCAGACATAAATACAGCTTTTATTCCACGACTCAACTCAATAACAAAAAATCTGTAGCCTCCTTTTGCGCTGGTATTTCATTTAACTTACATGTTTAATCAATAATGTTTAATGTTTTTATGTGTCATTCCTAACTGTCACTGTATGTCGTTGTCACTTGCGGGCGGAGCACCGAGGCAAATTCCTTGTATGTGAATACTTGGCCAATAAACGTATTAATTCAATGAAGTATGGCATATGCACACAGGCTGTAGGGCTAGCTAGGTGGCTTACTGCTCTTATTTGAGTACAAAGAAAGGTCCCATTCTGAAACGCAGTCTCACCTCTACCTCCACATATGCTGCCTGACCTGCTGAGTTCCTCCAGCACTTTGTGTTTTGCTGCCTGGATTAGAGGACGTTAGCTATAAGGGAAGGTCGGACAGTCTTGGATTGTTTTCTCTGGGGCGTTAAAGGTTGAGGAGAGACCTGATGAAAGTATATACAATTATGCGAGGCATAGATAGGGTAGACAGTCAGAACCTTGGGCCACAGGAGAAGTGATCTTATAAAATCATGAGGGGAATAGATAGGATGAATGTCAAAGTCAAAGTCAAAAGAGTTTGTTGTCATGTGTCCTTGACAGGACAATGAAATTCTTGCCTTGCTTCAGCACAACAGAACATAGTAGGCATTGACTACAGAACAGATCAGTGTGTCCATATACCATTATATAAATATATACACACATGAATAAATATACTGATAAAGTGCAAATAACAGATAATGGGTTATTAATGTTCAGAGTTTTGTCCGAGCCAGGTTTAATAGCCTGATGGCTGTGGGGAAGTAGCTATTCCTGAACCTGGTCGTTGCAGTCTTCAGGCTCCTGTACCTTCTACCTGAAGGTTGCGGGGAGATGAGTGTGTGGCCAGGGTGGTGTGGGTCCTTGATGATGCTGCCAGCCTTTTTGAGGCAGCGACTGCGATAGATCCCCTCGATGGAAGGAAGGTCAGAGCCGATAATGTACTGTCATTTTCCCAGCATTGGGGAATCAAGAACTAGAGGGTGCAGGTTTAAGGTGAGAGGTGGAAAGATTTTATAGGAAGCTGAGGGGCAACCTTTTCACACAGAGGGTGGTGGGTTTATGGAACAAGCTGCCAGATGCAGGTACAATGGTAGTATTTTAAAATACATTTGGACAGGTACACAGATAGGAAAGCTTTAGACGAATATGGGCCAAATGTGGGCAGGTGGGACTAGCTTAGATGGGGCACCTTGGTCAGCATGGTTAAGATAAATGACCTGATAATCTTAGAAATAATGACCTGCCGATGCTGGTTTGCAAAAAATGGACACAAAGTGCTGCAGTAACTCAGCGGGTCAGGCAGCATCTTTGGAGGATATGGATAAGTGACGTTTTGGGTTGGGACCTTTCTCCAGATTATTGTATTTTAGTACACAGAGTGTCAGGAATTTGGGAATGTTCTCATGGGAGGCCAATTCTGCCATACTTGGATTTACCATCGTATTGTATTACTGCCGGTCATTCAAAATGGGAAGCATGGGAAGTGGTTCGAATTGAGTTCTGCTTTACTTAAAGTCTTACTTAAAGTCTGAAGAAGGGTCTCGACCTGAAACGTCGCCTATCTGCTTCGCTCCTTAGATGCTGCTGCACCCGCTGAGTTTCTCCAGCCTTTTGTGCACCCTCTACTTTACTTATCATTAGTTTAGTTTAGTTGAGGTTATTGTCACGTGTACCGAGGTACAGGGGAACGTTTTTTTTTCATGCTATCCAGTCAGCAGAAAGACTGTACATGGTTGCCATCGAGCTGTCCACAGTGTACAGATACAGGATAAAGGGAATAACGTTTAGTGCAAGATAAACTCCAGTGAAGTCCGATTAAAGATAGTCCAAAGGTCTCTAGTGAGGTAGATGGTAGCTGGGGCTACACTCATGGGCGTGGCCTCCACCATGGGGGCGGGGCCAGTGGAATGGGCGTGACCTCCATTGGAGATAGGCGTGGCCTGTGTAAGGGGGTGGGGCCATCAGTGTGTTAATGGGCGTGGCCTCCACCATGGGGGAGGGACCAGTGGACAGTGGGCGTGACCTCCATTGGAGATGGGCGTGGCCTGTGTAAGGGGGTGGGGCCATAACTGTTAATGGGCGTGGCCTCCTGAATGGAGGAGGGACTAGTGGGCAATGGGCGTGGCCTCCACGATGGAGGCGTGGCTACTGATGAAAGAGGGTGTGGCCTCCACAATGGGGCGTGTTACTGACATAGTGGGCGTGGTCTCCATTATGGAGGAGGGGCCAGTTGTGACAGTGGGCGTGGCCTCTGTCTGGGGGCGGGGCTACAGTGCATGTGTGGGCGTGGCCAGTGCCCGGGGTGGGTTTCCCCGGCTCCACGTGGGCGAGGCGACACAAACTGTCCGGTTAAAAGTGGCAGCGAGAGGCTCAGACCGCGGGCACCGAGACAGAGACAGAGACAGAGACAGAGACAGAGACAGAGACAGAGACAGAGACAGAGACAGAGACAGAGACAGAGACAGAGACAGAGACAGAGACGGAGACGGAGACGGGCTGGGAGAGGAGACAGGGGAGGAGACAGCGAGAGAGAGGGGGAGAGGCAGAAAGACAGGGAGAGAGAGACGGAGAGACATTGAGAGAGGGACAGAGACAGATAGAGAGGCAGGGAGAGAGACTGAGGAAGAGAGAGAGAGAGAGAGAGAGAGAGAGAGAGAGAGAGAGAGAGAGAGAGAGAGACAGAGACGGGCTGGGAGAGGAGACAGGGGAGGAGACAGCGAGAGAGAGGGGGAGAGGCAGAAAGACAGGGAGAGAGAGACGGAGAGACATTGAGAGAGGGACAGAGACAGATAGAGAGGCAGGGAGAGAGACTGAGGAAGAGAGAGAGAGAGAGAGAGAGAGAGAGAGAGAGAGAGAGAGAGAGAAAGAAAGGGAGAGAGAGACCGAGAGGGAGAGAGAGAGAGACAGAGGGGGGGAGACATAGAGAGAGGGATAGAGAGGCAGGGAGAGGAGACAGATAGAGAGGCAGGGAGAGAGAAGGGGAGAGAGACTGAGGAAGGGACAGACAGAGAGAGAGAGAGAGAGAGAGAAAGGGGAGAGACTGAGGAAAGGAGACAGAGAAAGGGGGTGAGCTAGACCGAGAGATAGAGAGTGAGAGAGACAGAGAGGGGGGAGAGGGGCAGAGGGAGAGAGCCCGGCGCAGTGTGTGTTTGTGAGCGGCGTGCCCCGGGACCCGGGTCCGTGTTTCACCACCAGGAGCGCGGGATGTCGCCTCTCTCTCTCGCCCTGCTCATCGTCGAACTGTTCGGCTTCTCGGCGCCGGCCAAACCCCCTCGCTTCGACCGCACTCTGGTAAGCAGCGAGCGAGCGAGCGAGCCCAGCTACCGCGAGTAGAATGCAAATCTATTACAATGCAAAACGCAGAATAACTTTTTTGTTGTGGCAAAGTTTTTAGGACAGTTTGCAGAATCCCAGCGTTGGAAACAATAACTATTACAGATAATAACATTTTGGGGCATATATTTCACAATTCCAGCAATTTAAATTTTGGATAAACTCGTGAAATAACTTTTTTTAGATACAGTTTCAAAACTCCAGCAACTGCAAGCTTGGATCAAACAAAAGTAGATAACTTTTTGGGCATTTTTTTTTTTGCAGAGTTTTAAAGATTCCAGCTATTGCAAGCTTAGATTAAATAATTACTACTAATCAGAATAACTTTTTTTTTTGGACAGAATCACAATGTTGCGTTTAGTTTAAGGGGATTTGGAATTGTAAAATTTCCTTTACAAAGCACTTAAGATGTTACGTATTCACAAGAGACAGGAGGAGGCACAAAGTGCTGGAGGGATTCAGCAGGTCGGGCAGCATTTTAGAGGGATTGGACAGACCATGTTTAGATCTCAATAGACAATAGGTGCAGGAGTAGGCCATTTGGCCCTTCGAGCCAGCACTGCCATTGAATGTGATCAGGGCTGATCATCCACAATCAGTACCCCGTTCCTGCCTTCTCCCCATATCCCCTGACTCCACTATCTTTAAGAGCCCTATCTAGCTCTCTCTTGAAAGTATCCAGAGAACCGGCCTCCACCGCCCTCTGAGGCAGAGAATTCCACAGACTCACCACTCTCTGTGAGAAAAAGTCTTTCCTCATCTCCGTTCTAAATGGCTTACTCCTTATTCCTAAACTGTGTGTGTGGCCCCTGGTTCTGGACTCCCCTAACACCGGATAACATGTTCCACAGATTCACAACTGTCTGGGCAGAAACGTTTTCACAGTTCCTAACCTTTGAGAGATATATATTTTTTTAAAAGCTACACTGTTTGCTGGGATCACACCAAGGCCGTTGGTTGCAGAACGTTTCAAGGCCGCATTTCTCAGACTGCGATGGTTTTTGTGGTGGGATACCGATGGGAATGTGTTCGTGAAGTATTAAGTGTACGCGGAATTCCTGGCGGACCGTGCGGCGAGACATTCTCACAGCACATTCGGGACTGGGTTGGTGCCTGTCTTGTGGGTTGCGGTTGAGTTGACACTATAGCAACCTACAGACTCTCCCCCCTGACCCTATTGTTGTGAAGGAAGGAACTGCAGATGCTGGTTCACACCCAAGATAAGACACAAAATGCTGGAGTAACTCAGCGGGACGGGCAGCATCTCTGGAGAGAATGACCTTTCTTTAGGTCTCCCCGGAGATTTTCTCGAGAGATGTTGCCCGAGTTGCTCCAACATTTTGTGTCTATCTTGGATTATATTGGTTGCTTTCCCGAGGCAGCGTGATGTGTAGATGGAGTCGATGTTGGGGGGGCTGGTTTGTGTGATGGGCTGGGCTACACACCCACAACTCTCTGTAAAATCCCCCCACATCACCATCGATATCTCTAGTTTCGCTCTCTCCCCCTGAGCCTCAGTCTGAAGGAGGGTCTCGACCCGAAACGTCACCCATTCCTTCTCTCCAGAGACGCTGCCTGTCCCGCTGAGTTACTCCAGCATCTAGTGTCTATCTTCGGTTTAAACCAGCACCTGCAGTTCCTTCTTTGGAACAAATTTGGAATCTGGTGTTTAGTCTGGAGATCCAGCGTGCCCTTCGGTCCATCGAGTCCATGCCGACCATCGAACACCCGTTCGCACTAAATCCGTGTTATCCCACTAGCTACACACGAGGGACAATTTCACAGACGGCCAATTAACCTGCAGACCTGCACGTCTTTGGGATCTGGGAGGAAACCGGAGCACCCGGAGGAAACCCTCGCGGTCACAGGGGAGAACGTGTGAATTCCCCACACACACAGCAGCCGAGGTCAGGATCGAACCTGGCTCTCCGGCGCTGAGAGGCAGCGGCTCTACCCGCTGCCAAGATGCACGGTGATTAAATGTTAAAGAAGGAACTGCAGATGCTGGAAAATCGAAGGTACAAAAATTCTGGAGAAACTCGGAGGGTGCAGCAGCATCTAAGGAGCGAAAGAGATAGGCAGAGGAGATTTGTTGAACTTGGCATCATGTTCAACACAGATATTGTGGGCTGAAGGGCCTGTTCCTGTGCTGTACTGTTTTATAATCTAATTCTCTAAGGATGTTGATGCTTAAATATGGACAATATGACATTTTTGTTTAAACTGGGCCCCTGAGTTAGTTCTTATAAGATGCATGGTGATTTGGCTCGGGGTGTGGTTGGGTTGAGGTCTACATAATGGAAACTGCTGGAGAAGCAGCTGGATCTGATCCGGCCAAAGGCTTCTTCTGAAGACCCTCTACCTGTAAATGGGGGTGCAGTGGACCTGAGGGGTGAACAGTGATGATCTCACACACAACACCCCGAGAACTCTACTAATTGCTTACCAAAAGTGAACAATGACTCTCTCAAACATTAAATAAGTGCATATCGTATAATAGTATTTAAGAGCCTTTTAGATGGGCAGATCAGCATGGATGATAGACACAAAATGCTGGAGTAACTCAGCGGGGCAGTGTGAAGAAGATTCTCGACTCGAAACATCACCCGTCCCTTCTATCCAGAGATGCTGCCTGTCTCACTGAGTTACTCCAGCATTTTGTATCTATCTTCGGTGGAAACCAGCATCTGCAGTTCCTTCCTACACATCAATATGGATCACGTGTCGGCAGAGGAAATTTGTTGAACCTGGCATCATGTTCGGCACAGATATTGTGGGCCGAAGGGCCTGTTCCTGTGCTGTACTGTTTTATAATCTAATTCTCTCAGGATGCGGATGCTTAAATATGGACAATCGGACATTTTTGTTTTAACTGGGCTCCTGAGTTCTTATAATCGATGGCCATGATCATTTTGGGTCAAACTGACTGGGGTGCAGGAACTCACCGGGCCAGGCAGCATCTGTGGAGGGAATGGACAGATGACATTTTCGGTCGGGACCCTTTATGTGTTGGGTGGTAGTTCTCATTGAAACATATAAGATTGGTAAGGGCTTGGACATGCTAGAGCCAGGAAATGTGTTCCCGATGTTGGGGGAGTCCAGAACCAGGGGCCACAGTTTAAGAATAAGGATTAAGCCATTTAGAACAGAGGCAACAAAACACTTTTTCTCACAGAGAAACATAGAAACATAGAAATTAGGCGCAGGAGTAGGCCATTCGGCCCTTCGAGCCTGCACCGCCATTCAATATGATCATGGCTGATCATCCAACTCAGTATCCCGTACCTGCCTTCTCTCCATACCCTCTTAGCCACAAGGGCCACATCTAACTCCCTCTTAAATATAGCCAATGAACTGGCCTCAACTACCCTCTGTGGCAGAGAGTTCCAGAGACCCACCACTCTCTGTGTGAAAAAAGTCCTCCTCATCTCGGTCCTAAAGGATTTCCCCCTTATCCTTAAGCTGTGACCCCTTGTCCTGGACCTCCCCAACATCAGGAACAATCTTCCTGTCCAACCCCTTAAGAATTTTGTAAGTTTCTGTAAGATCCCCTCTCAATCTCCTAAATTCTAGGGAGTATAAACAGAGTCTATGCAGTCTTTGTTCATAAGACAGTCCTGACATCCCAGGAATCAGTCTGGTGAACCTTCTCTGCACTCCCTCCATGGCAATAATGTCCTTCCTCAGATTTGGAGACCAGAACTGTACGCAATACTCCAGGTGTGGTCTCACCAAGACCCTATACAACTGAAGTAGAACCTCCCTGCTCCTATACTCAAATCCTTTTGCTATGAAAGCTAACATACCATTCGCTTTCTTCACTGCCTGCTGCACCTGCGTGCCTACTTTCAATGACTGGTGTACCATGACACCCAGGTCGCGCTGCATCTTACCCTTTTCCTAATCGGTGAGTCTGTGGAATTCTCTGCCTCAGAGGGCGGTGGAGGCAGGTTCTCTGGATGCTTTCAAGAGCGATCTAGATAGGGCTCTTAAAAATAGCAGAGTCAGGGGATACGGGGAGAAGGCAGGAAGGGGTACTGATTGGGGATGATCAGCAGTGATCACATTGAATGGCAGTGCTGGCTCGAAGGGCCAAATGGCCTCCTCCTGCACCTCTTATCTATTGAGATCTAAACATGGTCTGTCCAATACCTCTAAAATGCTGTCTGACCTGCTGAATCTCTCCAGCATTTTGTGCTTTGTGCAAGATTCTATCTTCCGCATTTGTGGGTCCACAAATATTTTATTTGCTGCTCAGGTGAGTTTTCAACGGTGTGATAAGTGGCTGGGACTGTAGAGTCACTTCAGTGCCATGAGATGGTGTGCATTGCAGTGGGATTAATGTCGAGGCATCAGCTAATTTGCAAACAAATTGGACAGAAAGAAATCGGGCAAATATTTTCATTATAAGGACAGTACTGGCTTATTTATGTTTCTTGGTCTGTGTCCCCCTCTTTGAAAGAAGGGTGTGAAATAGAAAATTAATAACTATAGATGTATGTGGGAAGGAATTGCAGATGCTGGTTTAAACCAAAGATAGGCTCAAAATGCTGGAGTAACTCAGCAGGACTCGACCCGAAATGTCACCTATTTCTTTTCTCCAGAGTTAGTGGCTGAGTGTCGTTGTCCGTCTCTCTGCCTGGCCCTCTGCCTGGCCCTCTGCCTGGCCCTCTGCCTGGCCCTCTGCCTGGCCCTCTGCCTGGCCCTCTGCCTGGCCCTCTGCCTGGCCCTCTGCCTGGCCCTCTGCCTGGCCCTCTGCCTGGCCCTCTGCCTGGCCCTCTGCCTGGCCCTCTGTCTGTAGTCAATAGGTACCAACTCAGGAGGGCATGGACTAAATGGGCTGCCAGATTATAGAGCCATACGGCACAGAAACAAACCCTTTGGCCCAACTCATCCATGCCAACTAAAATGCCTCGCCTACACTAGTCCCACCTGCCCGCATTTGTCTTGTATTCCTCTAAACCTTTCCTATCCATGTACCTGGCCAAGTGTCTTCAAAATGTTGTGATAGTACCTGCCTCAACTACCTCCTCTGGCAGCTCATTCCATATACCCACCAGAGTAAATAAAATTAAAAAAAACCTTTATATTTAAACCAAAAAACATTTATATAAATCAGATTTGGAGATATATATATTCACGCCAACCAAGATGTTCCATCTATACCAGTCCCACCTGCCTGTGATTGGCCTGTATCCTTGTAAACCTTTCCTATCCATGTACTTGTCCCAATGCCTTTTACATTTTGTTCTAGTCCCTGCCTCAACTGTCTCTTCCGTCAGCTTGTTCCATACACCCACCACCCCTGTGCGGGAAAAGTTGCCCTTCAGGTTCCTGTTAAATCTTTCCCCTCTTGCCTTAAACCCAAGTCCGCTGGTTCTTGATTCCCCGACCTTGGGTGCATGATTGTACATGTATGTGTAGAGATACAGCATGGAAACAGGCCCATCGAAACCGTGCCGACCAGCGATACCCGTGCATTAACACGACCCTACACACACTAGGGACAATTTACATTTATGCCAAGGCAATTAATCTACAAACCTGCACGTCTTTGGAGTGTGGGAGGGAACCGAAGATCTTGGAGAAAACCCACACAGGTCACTGGGAGAACGTGCAAACTCTGTACAGACAGCACTGGCAGTCAGGATCGAACCCAGGTCTCTGGCGCTGTAAGAGCTGTAAAGGCAGCAACTCTGCCGCTGCGCCACCGTGCCATATGTGTATGCGGCAGATGCTGGTTTTAACCAAAGAGGGACCCGAAATGCTGGAGTAGCTCGGCGGGACGGGCAGCATCGCTAAAGAGAAGGGATTGGTGACATTTCGGGTGGAGACCCTTCTTCAGACCAGCCAGGGGAATCGGAAATGAGTGATATAGAGAGATATAGAACAAATGAATCAAAGATATGCAAAAAAGTGCCAATGATAAAGGAAACAGGTCATTGTTAGCTGTGAGTTAGGTGAGAACAGGAACCTGGTGTGGCTGTGTATATATGTGTGTGTGTATGTATGTGTATATGTATGTGTATGTATGTATAACTGCCTGAATATATATATTGAAATTCTTGCTTTGCTTCAGCACAACAGAACATAGTATCCCATGTATATATGTATGTGTGTATATATGCATATGTGTGTATATATATATGTGTGTATATATATGGGATACTATGTGCTGAAGCAAAGCAAGAATTTCGTTGTCCTATCTGGGGCACATGACAATAAACTCTCTTGAATCTATTGAATTGTTAGACGGGAGCCCATCTCAGCAGGGCATCTGCTTTTCCAGGTGAAAATTTGCACTGTGTACGAAGGAACTGCAGATGGTGTATTAAACCGAAGGTAGATACAAATACTGGAGTAGCTCGTGTTTAAAAAGGAACTGCAGATGCTGGAAAATCGAAGGTAGACAAAAATGCTGGAGAAACTCAGCGGGTGCAGCAGCATCTATGGAGCGAGGGAAATAGGCAACGTTTCGGGCCGAAACCCTTCTTCAGACTCAGTAACTACTGGGGTAACTCAGCGGGACAGGCAGCATCTCTGGAGAGAAGGAATGGGTGACGTTTCTGGTTGGGACACTGTTCACCTGCTGCAGAATCGTCTCGCACCAGCAGGTGGCAGGTGTACTCACTAGGCCTGGGTCACAGAACCAAGAGCAGGTCTGCATCACCACAGCCACACTCATAGCAAGGCTCAGAGAGGCAACGTTTCGGGTCGAGCCCTTCTTCAGGGACCTGAAGAAGGGTCTCAACCCGAAATGTCGCCTAGCTCCTTCGCTCCTTAGATGCTGCTGCACCCGCTGAGTTTCTCCAGCGTTTTGTGTACCCTCGATTCTCCAGCATCTGCAGTTCCTTCTTTAACGCTATGGGGAGAAGGCAGGAACGGGGTTACTGATTGGGGATGATCAGCCATGATCATATTGAATGGTGGTGCTGGCTCGATGGGCTGAATAGCCTACTCCTGCACCTATTTTCTATGTTTCTATGTATGAACCATCCTATCACAATAGGTGCAGGAGTAGGCCATTCGGCCCTTCGAGCCAGCACCACCATTCAATGTGATCATGGCTGATCATCCACAATCAGTACCCCGTTCCTGCCTTCTCCCCATATCCCCTGACTCTGCTATCTTTAAGAGCCCCATCTAGCTCTCTCTTGAAAGCATCCAGAGAACCGGCCTCCACCGCCCTCTGAGGCAGAGAATTCCACAGATATAGCTTTTGGGGCTAACGGAATCAAGGGCATATGGGGAGAAGGCAGGAATGGGGTACTGATTGTGGGATGATCAGCCATGATCACATTGAATGGTGGTGCTGGCTTGAAGGGCCGAATGGCCTACTCCTGCACCTATTTTCTATGCTTCTATATATGAACCATCCTATCACCAACTCGAGAGCAGTCCTGCTCTACTATCCACCTCATTGGAGACCCTTGGATGATCTTTAGTCAGACTTTATTGGACTTTACCTTGCTCTAATCATCATTCCTTTTTCTCCTGTATCTGTACCCAGTGGACGGCTCGATTGTAATCAAGTGTAGCCTTTCAGCTTACAACAAAAAGGCTCTTCATTGCACCTCGCTACACATGATAATAAACTAAAATAACTATATGCATTAAAAAAATGTGAATTTTAAGGAGTAGAGACAAAGAACTGAAGATGGTGGTTTTCTGGTATGAATGGAGTCAATAGAAACATAGAAATTAGGTGCAGGAGTAGGCCATTCGGCCCTTCGAGCCTGCACCGCCATTCAATATGATCATGGCTGATCATCCAACTCGGTATCCCGTACCTGCTTTCTCTCCATACCCTCTGATCCCCTTAGCCACATCTAAAGGGCCTGTCCTACCAGCATGCAACTCTATGCGATGAGCGCGATCAAACTAGAAGCGGGGGCCGCGCGGAGGTCGGGTGATCCCCTGTACAGGGCCGTTCCCACCAGCATGCGCCTGCATGCGGCAAGCGCGGCCAAACCGGCTGCGAGGGCCGCGCGGAGGTCGGGTGAGTGGCGCAACGCGGCGCAAACTTGGAGCAAAGTCTTAAGGTAAGTTCGCCAGGACAGAGAGGGGCACAGAGGCACACATAGAGAGGGCCACGGAGCCACACATAGAGGGGGTCACGGAGGCATCTACAGAGAGGGTCACGGAGGCACGATGTCGGGGCGGTGTGTAATGCATCGAGGCGACTGCGAGCCGACAAGCCGTTGCCGCGCGGAATTTTTGAACATAGTCAGTTTTTCGGAGCCCCGCGCGATGTCGGGACGAACTCCGCACAATTCCGCACGGCTCCGGCGATCGAAGTGGGACCGGCCCCGCGACGCCGAATGGCTCAAGCGACCACGTTAGGTCGCGCTCATCGCATGGAGTTGCATGCTTGTAGGACAGGCCCTTAACTCCCTCTTAAATGTAGCCAATGAACTGGCCTCAACTACCCTCTGTGGCAGAGAGTTCCAGAGACCCACCACTCTCGGTGTGAAGGGAGGTTGTTTGTGTGATGGTCTGGGCTGTGCCCACATTTCGCTGACATTTCTTGCAGACTCGGATGGAGTTATTCGCAAACCAAGCTGTGAGGCAACTCGATGAAATGCTTTCTAGGGTGCATCTGTAGAAATTGGTGAGAGTTGAAAGGGTAGACGAAAATGCTGGTGAAACTCAGCGGGTGAGGCAGCATCTATGGAGCGAAGGAATAGGCGACCTTTCGGGACCAAACCCTTCTTCAGAGTTGTAAGGGACTTGGATATGCAGGGAATGGAAGGATATGGATTATGTTCAGGCAGAGGAGATCAGTTTAACTTGGTGTGATGTTCAGCACTGATATTGTTGGCCGATTAAGGGTCCGTTCTTGTGCCCTGTGTGTTTTGTATTTGAAGTCTGAAATGGTCTTCGACAAAGGGTTTGGCGGCCCAAGAGGTCATGGGGAGAACGGACAAACTCCGTACAGACAGCACCCGTAGTCAGGATCGAACCCGGGTCCCTGGCGCTGTGAGGCCCCTCTTCTGATCCCAACCCTTCCATTTGACCGCATGCCTGCCCACATGTTTACACATAAACACACACTTGGTTTAACCTTCTCTCTGTACATTTAAATGTGTTTGTCATCAACAAACTGCTGTTCTTGCACTTGGTTATAAAGACTAATAAAAATAATTCGAAAATTAGAATTGCAGTTCCTCCCTACACCAAGACAGACACAAAACTAAAGTTTAAGGTGAAGGGCTAGACAATTCAATAGGAATCTGAGGGGTACCTTTTTCCACACACAAGGTGGTGGGTGCATGGAACAAGCTGCTGGAGGAGGTCGTTGAGGCTGGGACTATCCCAACATTTAAAAAAACAGTTAGACAGGTACATGGATATACAATAGGTGCAGGAGTAGGCCATTCGGCCCTTCGAGCCAGCATCACCATTCAATGTGATCATGGCTGATCATCCCCAATCAGTACCCCATTCCTGCCTTCTCCCCATATCCCCTGACTCCACTATCTTTAAGAGCCCTATCGAACTCTCTCTTGAAAACATCCAGAGAATTGGCCTCCACCGCCTTCTGAGGCAGAGAATTCCACAGATTCACAACTCTCTGGGTGAAAAAGTGTTTCCTTTTCTCCCTTCTAAATGGCCTACCACTTATTCTTAAACTGTGGCCCCTGGTTCTGGACTCCCCCACAATTGGGAACATGTTCCCTGCCTCTAGCGTGTCTAATCCCTTAATAATCTTATATTTTTCAATAAGATCCCCTCTCATCCTTCTAAACTCCAGAGTGTACAAGCCCAGCTGCTACATTCTCTCAGCATATGACAGTCCCGCCATCCCGGGAATTAACCTTGTGAACCTACGCTGCACTCACTCATTAGCAAGAATGCCCTTCCTCAACTTTGGAGACCAAAACTGCACACAATACTCCAGATGTGGTCTCACCAGGGCCCACTAGGGATGTGGACCAAACGTGGGCAGATGGGACATAGACATAGAAACATATTAAATAGGTGCAGGAGTAGGCCATTTGGCCCTTCAAGCCTGCACCGCCATTCAAGATGATCATGGCTGATCATCCAACTCAGTGTCCTGTACCTGCCTTCTCTCCATACCCCCTGATCCCTTTAGCCACAAGGGCCACATCTAACTCCCTCTTAAATATAGCCAATGAACTGGCATCGACTACCTTCTGTGGCAGAGAATTCCACAGATTCACCACTCTCTGTGTGAAAAATGTTTTTCTCATCTCGGTCCTAAAAGATTTCCCCCTTATCCTTAAACTGTGACCCCTTGTTCTGGAAGTAGGGACTGGTGTAGCTGGGACATGTGGGCTGGTGTGGGTGAATTGGGCCGAAGGGCCTGTTTCCACACTGTCTCACTCTATGACTCTGACTGGTATCAGGTGCCTTTTCACATTGGCAATCCCCCATGGGTTTGGAGTCTACTGGAACAGTTTGCTGTGGGAACCCTCTGTTACTGGCAGACGCTGCCCACGCCAAGTGTGACACATTTAAAAAATGTTCATCTGAACAACAGGGTTTTGTATCTCTCCCCGTTGCCAAACTACAGCTGTCCTGAAATGCTTTCTTCAACCAAACCTTGCCAACTCTTAATTTCCAAATTTTCTTTACAAAAAATTCTCCTTCAGGCAAGACACAAAGTGCTTCTCCAATTTCCAATCTCCAACGCAAGATCGAGAATCAAAGTTTAAACGTATCCAGGGAGTTGTCTCCCGAACACTGAGGCACAGTCCTACCGCACAGAAACAGGCCCTTCGGCCCAGCTTGTCCATGCCGACCAAGTTGGCATTCTGCGCTAGTCCCATTTGCCTGGAATTGGCTCATCTCTGTCTAAACCCTAGATAAGACCCAAAATGCTGGAGTAACTCAGCGGGTCAGGCAGCATCTGTGGAGAACATGGATAGGTGACGTTTCACAGAGTGCTGGAGTAACTCAGCGGGTCAGGCAGCATCTGTGGAGAACATGGATAGGTGACGTTTCACAGAGTGCTGGAGTAACTCAGCGGGTCAGGCAGCATCTGTGGAGAACATGGATAGGTGACGTTTCACAGAGTGCTGGAGTAACTCAGCGGGTCAGGCAGCATCTGTGGAGAACATGGATAGGTGACGTTTCACAGAGTGCTGGAGTAACTCAGCGGGTCAGGCAGCATCTGTGGAGAACATGGATAGGTGACGTTTCACAGAGTGCTGGAGTAACTCAGCGGGTCAGGCAGCATCTGTGGAGAACATGGATAGGTGGTGTTTCGGGGCGGGACTCTTCCTCAGACTATTAAAAATTTGTTCAAATGCCCTCTTCCCCCAAATGCAGGTTGAGAAAATTTAGTCCAAAGAGATTTATATTTTTTGGGGTCCAAGATCATGGTCAGATATAGGCTTAGTGAGTAGACAAATAAATACTTTAGTTTGCAAGATCAGGGGATTGAATCCTGAGGTGATTATTTGGTTTGGAGACACAGAGCGGCAACTGGTCCTTCAGCCAAACCAAATCCAAACACACCAACCCTATCCTACCCACACTGGGGACAATTTACACTTGTACCAAGCCAATAAACCTGCAAACCTGTATGGTCTTTGGAGTTTTCTCGGAGAAAACCCTTGCAGGTCATGGGGAGCACGTAAAACTCCGTACAGACAGCACCCATAGTCGGGATCGAACCCGGGTCTCCTGTGCTGTGAGAGAGGCAGAGATTATAATAGAATTCTGCCCCGTCCCACAGTACGAGTTCATTCAAAGAAAAATCAAACTTGTGGTAAGCACGAAGAATGAACGTAGCGGGTACGTTGGAGCTTGGGGACGTCTTTTAGCGGCTCGTAACGCTAACTCGGGAAGACTCGCTAATGGCAGGTACTCGGGAAGATTCGCTCAACGGCAGGTAAGCTCGGGAAGACTCGTGAAGATTTTTCAACATGTTGAAAAATGTCCACGAGAGCCCCGAGTACCGACGAGCGGCCATTACCGTAAATCCCTGAGTTCGAATCAGGGCAAACTCAGGAGAGCTCTTGGAATGAACTCGTACTGTGGGACCGGGCTTTAAAGCAGCAACTCTACCGTGCTGCCCTTTGAGCTTAGTTTGGGTTAGAGGCACAGCATGGAAATGGCCCTTCGGCCCACCGAGTCCGTGCCGAACATCGATTCCCTGTTCACAGTAGTTCTACATTATCCCAAAGCTTACGGGGTGAGGGCAGGAGAATAGGGTATAGAGTGGGGGGAAAAAAATCACCCACGATCGAATGGTGGACCACACACTGGATGGGCCGAATGGCCTAATTCTGCTGTTTTTCTTGTGGTCATTAATATATCTTGCAAATTCATGAGTCCTTTGCAAAGATGGAACGGGCCATCAATTAGACCTGTCACTCCTGCTGTGAAATCTCACATCAGCCTTCTGCTCAGCTACTGTAAGTACTTTATTATTTCAAGAAAGAGTATTTATTTATTTTTAATTTTAATTGCCCAAAGCCTGCTAAATCGTGGCTCTGTGCTCGGGCAGAGCGCGGGCCTTGTAATAATTCCTCGGCTTCTGACAGGGGGTCTGGGTTCCTTGTGAGCGAGTGAGTCCACATCTTTGTGGGACTTCGTTCAGTCTGGCCTCACAAAAGCCCCACTCATGTTCGGCTTGAAGGGTGTGAATCCCTGGTGCCCCATTTCACAATTTATTTTGGAAAAGAAAAAAGATTTAATAAATTCTCCCCCCCCCCCCCCCTCTCCCTCTCTCTCTCGAATCCCACACAGAGTCTGTCATGGCCCAGCATTGGTAGATGTTGATGAACTGCTTGCCTCACACATGGGTAGCTCGCCAGCGACTACATAAGGAGGTTATGTTCACCGTGTCCCTTGGTAGAAGATGCCTTGACCTTGGCTCATGAAGGTGCTGCTCAGAAGGCTTCGTGCCATTAATCAGCCAATTTGTTAAACTCACTCCAGGGTTATTTTTCTTTTTTTTAAAAATATAAACCCTCCTCTGAGTCTCCTGAACAGTTTGTGGCGATGAATATTGGCTCTTGTCCACACTCGCTGACTTAAACGCTGCACCGACTCGTGCATATAATGCCGCCATTGATGTCTACACCGCTGGCTGGCGGTCAGCTATGATGGGCGCGGACACAGGCCCTTCGGCCCACCGAGTCCGTGCTGACCAGTGATCCCCGCACACTAAAGTCATCACACACACAGACACACACACAGACACACACACAGACACACACACAGACACACACACAGACACACACACACAGACACACACACACAGACACACACACACAGACACACACACACACAGACACACACACACAGACACACACACACAGACACACACACACACAGACACACACACACAGACACACACACACAGACACACACACACAGACACACACACACAGACACACACACACAGACACACACACACAGACACACACACACAGACACACACACACAGACACACACACACAGACACACACACACAGACACACACACACAGACACACACACACAGACACACACACACAGACACAGACACACAGACACAGACACACAGACACAGACACACAGACACAGACACACAGACACAGACACACAGACACAGACACACAGACACAGACACACAGACACAGACACAGACACACAGACACAGACACACAGACACACAGACACAGACACACAGACACAGACACAGACACACAGACACAGACACACATAAACACACACACACATAAACACACAGACACATAAACACACAGACACATAAACACACAGACACAGAGACAGACAGACAGACACACACACACACACAGACAGAGAGACACACAGAGACACACAGAGACACACAGAGACACACAGAGACACACAGAGACACACAGAGACACACACAGACACACACAGACACAGACACACACACAGGACAATTTACATTTATAACCAAGCCAATTAGCCTACAGACCTGTGTGTCTTTGGAGTGTGGGAGGAAACCGGAGCACCCGGGGAAAACCCATGTGGGTCACGGAGAGAGCGTGCAAACTCCACACCAGTAGTCAGGAATGAACCCGTGTCTCTGGCGCTGTAAGGCAGCAACTCTACCCGCAGTACCACCGTGTTGCCACGGTCTAGATGCCTCGTTCAGTAGGCTCTGACACCCTGAGATGCAGAGCTGGCGTCTTGGTTGGCATCGGCAAGGTGGGCAGCGGGCCCGGAGACTGATAAATCACTCCCCACCCTCCCTTCACCCTGGCATCTACCTCTCTCCCTTCTCTCCCCTCACCCTCCCTCACCCTGCCCATCCTCCCTCACCCTGCCCACCCTCCCTCACCTCCACCCCCCAGCTGCAAGCACTTGCCACTCAATCTCTCTGCCCCACTCGTCTGTCTGTGATGTGAATAATTCCATGCCCGTGTGTGTCGTGCTTGTCAGAGCCCAGGTGTTAATGGATTCCCCCGTGATGGAGACTGCTTCAGGAGCCTGTCAGCGCGCGCACATACACACTCTCTCTCTGCTGTGTGTGAGATAAGGTGAATGAGGGAGAGTGAGAGTGTGTGTGTAAGGGAGTGCAAATGTGTGTGAGAGTGTGTGTGCGAGTGAGAGTGCGTGTGCGAGTGAGAGTGCGTGTGCGAGTGAGAGTGCGTGTGCATGTGAGAGTGTGTGTGGTGCTGATAGGCTCCTCAATCATCATCTCTAGACTCCCTCTCCCCCTCACTCAGTCTGAAGAAGGGTCTTGATCCGGGTTCGATCCTGACCCCGGGTGCTGTCTGTACGAAGTTTGCACGTTCTCCCCGTGACCGCGTGGGTTTTCTCCGGGCGCTCCGGTTTCCTCCCACGTTCCAAAGACGTGCAAGTTTCTGGGTTCATTGGCGTTGGTAAAGATTGTAAATTGTCCCTAGTGTGTAGGATAGTGTGAGGCAGGGAGATCTCGGGTCGGTGCAGACTCGGTGGGCCAAAGGGCCTGTTTCCGTGCTGTAGATTAGTGTATGGAGGAATGGAAAAGAGCAGGGTGTCTAGGGGGTTGCAACAATGGAAGACACTTCAGGTCGGGGCCCTTCTCCACTGGGACTAGCCCAGAAGGGTAGAACAGGAGGGTAGATTATTATCTGAATGTGGCCGATTAGGGAAAGGGGAGATGCAACGAGACCTGGGTGTGATGGTACACCAGTCATTGAAAGTAGGCATGCAGGTGCAGCAGGCAGTGAAGAAAGCGAATGGTATGTTGGCATTCATAGCAAAAGGATTTGAGTACAAGAGCAGGGAGGTTCTACTGCAGTTGTACAGGGTCTTGGTGAGGCCACACCTGGAGTATTGCGTACAGTTTTGGTCCCCTAATCTGAGGAAATACATTCTTGCCATAGAGGGAGTACAGAGAAGGTTCACCAGACTGATTCCTGGGATGGCAGGACTTTCATATGAAGAAAGACTGGATAGACTCGGCTTGTACTCGCTGGAATTTAGGAGATTGAGGAAGGATCTTATAGAGGCTTACAAAATTCTTAAGGGGTTGGACAGGCTAGATGCAGGAAGATTGTTCCCGATGTTGGGGAAGTCCAGAACAAGGGGTCACAGTTCAAGGATAAGGGGGAAGTCTTTTAGGACCAAGATGAGAAGATCTTTTTTCACACGGAGTGTGGTGAATCTGTGGAATTCTCTGGCACTGAGGTAGTTGAGGCCAGTTCATTGGCTATATTTAAGAGGGAGCTAGATGTGGCCCTTGTGGCTAAAGGGATCAGGGGGTATGGAGAGAAGGCAGGTGCAGGACACTGAGTTGGATGATCAGCCATGATCATATTGAACGGCGGTGCTGGCTCGAATGGCCGAATGGCCTACTCCTGCACCTCTTTTCTATGATTCTATGAGAATGCCAACCATGGACAAGATGGGCCGAAGGGCCTGTTTCTGTGCTGTAGCATTGCGCCACTGTGTAAGGGAGACAGCTCCATTGATGGATAAGAATAAGGAGTAAGCCATTTAGAACAGAGCCGAGGAAACACTTTTTCTCACAGAGAGTGGTGAGTCTGTGGAATTCTCTGCCTCAGAGGGCGGTGGAGGCAGGTTCTCTGGATGCTTTCAAGAGAGAGCTAGATAGGGCTCACCCATTCCTTCTCTCCAGAGATGCTGACTGACCCGCTGAGTTACTCCAGTACTTTGGTATAAATCAGCATCTGCAGTTCCTCGTTTCAACATCTAGCCTAGTCCTATTGACCGACCTTGGTCCATATATCTCTTTCACGTTCCTAAACCGATGTACCTATACAAAAGTATTTAAAATCAGCTACCTCCTCTGCCCCGCTGAATTACTCCAGCATTTTGCATCTCTTGTCGGTGTAAACCAGCATTTGCAGTTGCGTGATAGACAGAACATGCTGGAGGAACTCAGCGGGTGAGGCAGCATCTCTGGAGAGAAGGGATGGTGACGTTTCGGGTTGAGACCCTTCTTCAGAGATTTGAGATAGAAGGGACAAAAGTTTAGGGGTAACATGAGGGGGAATTTCTTTACTCAGAGAATGGTAGCTGTGTGGAATGAGCTTCCAGTGGAAGTGGTGGAGGCAGGTTCGATTTTATCATTTAAAAATAAATTGGATAGGTATATGGACGGGAAAGGAATGGAGGGGTATGGTCTGAGTGCAGGTAGATGGGACTAGGTGAGAGTAAGTGTTCGGCACCGAGATGGACTGCTTCCGTGCTGTAATTGTTATATGGGTATATGGTTAGGAGCAGCTGCCTGACCTGCTGAGTTACTCCAGCATTTTGTGTCTACCTTCGATTTAAACCAGCATCTGTAGTTGTTTCTTACACATCTGCAGTTCCTTAGCGGGACAGGCAGCATCTCTGGAGAGAAGGAATGGGTGACGTCACTCCAGATATGCTGCCTGTCCTGCTGAGTTACTCCAGCATTTTGTGTCTTATCTTGGGTGTAAACCGATCTGCATCTGCAGTTCCTTCTTGCACAAGAAGTCTGGAAAACAGATTGCTGTTGGCTTCAATTTGTGCGGGCTATTCCTAATACAGAAGTTTACCAAAGGTCCGTTTCTGTACCCAGTGGCCTTGTATGTCGGGCCCCTGCATTTTATGAGTCCATTAACACAGTACGGCAAACCTTGCGAGCTGTGAAGAGCATTTGTGTAAAGTCATGCTGAGTCAATCACAGCTGGCACCTTAACAGAATAATATTTATGCAGCAATAATGTTAAGAAAATAAAAAGAGCTTTTATACCGTGGTGTATTTATGTAATCTGTGGTCACATTCTTTCTTAATATATCGGCTTGGGTCTCACTGTCCAAGGGGAACATGGTCTACACACACTAGGGTGATTCTATCACCGAATATAGACCACTATTTCTTCTGGTCTGGTCAGGGCCACAGATTCACTCAAGCATTCCGTGTTGAGGTTTTAGCCATCCCTTGCAGTCTCCCTTCACCCTTCCAGTCCCGAACTGAATATCCTGAAGATATTTTGGTCTGCCACTTCTGTTCTTTCGTTTTTTTATTTTAAAAAAAAGAATTTTTCGAGGTACAGCGCGGGGCAATTTAACCATATAACCATATAACAATTACAGCACGGAAACAGGCAGTCTCGTCCGCGCCGAACACTTACTCTCACCTAGTCCCGTCTCAGACCATAACCCTCCATTCCTTTCCCGTCCATATACCTATCCAATTTATTTTTAAATGATAAAATCAAACCTGCCTCCACCACTTCCACTGGAAGCTCATTCCACACAGCCACCACTCTCTGAGTAAAGAGGTTCCCCCTCAACTTCTGTCCCATAATTTACAATTATGCCAAGCCAGTTAGCCGACAAACTTCCATGTATGGATTTGGAGTGTGATCCCGGAGAAATACAATACAATACCGTTTATTGTCATTTGAACCTCATTGAGGTTCAAACGAAATTCAGTTTTTGCAGTCATACAAACAAGAAAAGAACCAAGACACAACACAATTTACACAAACATCCATCACAGTGAATCTCCTCCTCACTGTGATGGAAGGCAAAGTCTTATCTCTCCCCTGCACTCCCCATTCTCCTCCCGATGTGAGAGTCAAAGCCCCCGGCGGGCGATGGTAAATAAGTCCCGCGGTCATTCAGGCCGCGCCGGGCGATGCAAGGCCGCACTCCGGATCTTGATGTTGGAGTCCCCGGCAGGCACTAGCAAGTCTCGCGGCCGTTAAAGCCGCGCCGGGCGATGTAAGGCCCCGCTCCGGGTCATTTTCAACCCCGCAACTCGGGCGGGAGAAGTTGCCCCCGCGGGAGCTCCGAAAAGCGGTCTCCCACCAGGGACCAACGAGCTCCCGGTGTTACCGTCCACCGGCCTGCAGCTGGAGCCTCCGAATCTCCGGGGTCGGGCAGCAGCAGCGCGCCACCACAGCTCCTCCCGTTCCTAAATCGGCCAGCTCCACGACGGTGAGTAGCCCGCAGCTCCGCGACTGGAGCCCCAGGTCCGGTTGGAGGCCGCTCCATGGTGCTAGGCCCCAACGGCAATGGAGACCCGACAGAGGAAAGGTCGGGTCCTCCATACAGGGAAAAGATTTTACAAGTTTCTCCAGCATTTTTGTCTACCTAATCGGTGTGAGCCATTGGTTAGAAATGGCTGTTGACCTGCGGGAATGAATGCTGAATCCAGGTTGAAGACTGGAATCGCTAACATTTGTGGATTATTCCCCAGCTACTAGTTCTCATCTGGGAGCTCCTGACCACGGGAACCTCAATACCTCTTTGTGTATCAATTTGGTTTGGTTGAAGGTAGACACAAAATGCTGGAGTAACTCAACGGGATGGGCAGCGTCTCTGGAGAGAAGGAATGGGTCGAGACCATTCAGACAAGAGAAACATCAATGATTCCTTCTCTCCAGAGGTGTTGCCTGTCCCGCTGAGTTACTCCAGCGCCTTGTGTCTTATCTCCAGTGTAAACCGGCATCTGTAGTTCCGTCCAACACATTTTTGTTTTTGGTTCCTGTTCATCTTGTACTCGCTAGAATTTAGAAGATTGAGCGGGGGGATCTTACAGAAACGTACAGAATTCTTAAGGTGTTGGACAGGCTAGATGCTGGAAGATTGTTCCCGATGTTGGGGAAGTCCAGAACAAGGGGTCACAGTTTAAGGATAACGGGGAAGTCTTTTAGGACCGAGATGAGAAAAACATTTTTCACACAGAGAGTGGTGAATCTGTGGGATTCTCTGCCACAGAAGGTAGTTGTGGCCAGTTCATTGGCTATATTTAAGAGGGAGTTGGATGTGGCCCTTGTGGCTAAAGGGATCAGGGGGTATGGAGAGAAGGCAGGTACATGATACTGAGTTGGATGATCAACCATGATCATATTGAATGGCAGTGCAGGCTCGAAGGGCTGAATGGCCTACTCCTGCACCTATTGTCTATGTTTCTATTCCTTCTCTCCAGAGGTGCTGCCTGTCCCGCTGAGTTACTCCAGCACCTTGTGTCTTATCTTCAGTGTAAACAGGCATCTGCACTTCCGTCCGACACATTTTGTTTTTTGGTTCCTGTTCATCTTCTGGAAGTGGATGACTCGATACTCCTGGACCGCCCATCGATGGAGGTCGGAGGTAGTCAGGGCAACGGTCAATATTTATCGAGAGTCCCCGGCCGGGAGGGAGTGCGTCTGTCGCTTTGTTGGAGGTTTCTGCAAGTGGGTTTAATATTTGCAGGGATACCCAGAAGGGAATAATAAGACCTAGAAATTTGCCGGGCCAATTTCAACGGAGCATTGAAGTTCTTACTTGCAACGGCATAACCGACCCGTAAATGATCCAGACCTACCCCAGGAATGAGTAGGAAGGAACTGCACACGCTGGTTTGAACCGAAGATAGACACAGAATGCTGGAGTAACTCAGCGGGACAGGCGGCATCTCTGGAGAGCAGGAATGGGCGACGTTTCGGGCCGAGACCCTTTGACCCCTGGAATGATTGGGTTAACGTATCATGAGCGTTTGACAGCACTGGGCCTCTGCTCGCTGGAGTTTAGAAAAATGGGGACCTCATTGAAACTTAGAGGGGGGGGGGGGGGAGGGAGGACACCTAATTGAAACTTACCGAATCGTGAAAGGCCTGGATAGAGTGGCTGTGGAGAGGATGCTTTCACTAGAAACATAGGTGCAGGAGTAGGCCATTCGGCCCTTCGGGCCTGCACCGCCATTCAATATGATCATGGTTGATCATCCAATTCAGTATCCTGTACCTGCCTTCTCTCCATACCCTCTGATCCCTTTAGCCACAAGGGTCACATCTAACTCCCTCTTAAATATAGCCAATGAACTGGCCTCGACTACCTTCTGTGGCAGAGAGTTCCACAGATTCACCACTCTCTGTGTGAAAAATGATTTTCTCATCTCGGTCCTAAAAGACTTCCCCCTTATCCTTAAACTGTGACCCCTTGTCCTGGACTTCCCCAACATCGGGAACAATCTTCCTGCATCTAGCCTGTCCAACCCCTTAAGAATGTTGTACGTCTCTATAAGATCCCCGAGAGGGAGAGTCTAGGATCAGAGGTCACAGCCTGAGAATTAGAGGATGTTCCTTCAGGAAAGAGATGAGGAGGAATTTCTTGAGTCAGAGGGTGGTGGACCTGTGGAATTCATTGCCACTGAAGGCAGTGGCGGCCAAGTCAAAGGATATTTTCCAAGCTGAGATGGATGGACAGGGGGACACTCCCCCCCTCCTCTCCCCCCCCCCCCCCCCGCATTCAGAGGTGGGGGACAATCCCCCCCGTGTTTTGTAATCCAGACTTTATCAGCCGCTTTCTAAGGGTTGAATCGGCCCATTCGCGGGGCCTTTCAGCGCCCGGCACGGCTTAAAATCAAACTGCTGCATCGAGGCGATCGAGGCTCCCAATGTTGAAGCCCCCGCCGGCTGATGAAAGGCCCCGCAAACGGGCCGATTCAAGCCCCACGATTCGGGGCGGACGAAGCTGCTGTTGCTGGAGTTCGGAATCGGTCACCAACCAGGTCAGCTCCCGATGTTACCGTCCACGGGGCCCACTGCCGAAGCCACGTGTGTGTGTACGCATGCGCGCCCTGGGCCGCCATTAAATTGTGTCCCCCCCCCCCCCCATGTTTTGATAGCGATTTCCGTGCCTGGAACTTGCCCACACCGGCCAACATGCCCCATCTACACTAGGCCCACGTGCCCTCGCTCGGGCCATATCTCTCCAAATCTATCCTATCCGATCCATGTACCTGTCTAAATGCTTCTTAAACATTGCGATAGCCCCTGCCTCAACCACCTCCTTCAGCAGCTGGGTCCATACACCCACCGCCCTTTGTGTGAAAAATAAAGTTGCATCTCGGGTTCTTTCACCCCTCATCTGAAACCAATTGATGAAACCATAATCCAGGACCAGTCTCACCCTCTTCTCCCCTCTCCCATCAGGCAAGAGGTACGGAAGTATGAAAACACACACCTCCAGATTCAGGGACAGTTTCTTCCCAGCTGTTATCAGGCAACTGAACCATCCTATCACCAACTAGAGAGCGGTCCTGAACTCCCATCTACCTCATTGAAGACCCTTGGACTATCTTTAATTGGACATTTTTTGCCTAGGAAGGAACTGCAGATGCTGGTTTACACCGAAGATTGACACAAAATGCTGGAGTAACTCAGCCGGTCAGGCAGCATCTCTGGAGAAAAGGAATGGGTGACATTTCAGGTC